>MCJB01048480.1:72644-110200 GCA_002018475.1 Nicotiana obtusifolia
CCATATCTACAGCCTTCCTCTTCCTGGGCCTCAGACTTGCATCGTGTAGAGAAACCTCCTCGTCCTCAATACCGGGAGGAGCCAAGGAAAGAGCGGGCATGGAAGTTGAACTAGGGGCAGAATTAGAGAGAACGACACCCCTCCTCCTCCTAAAAGAAGGCGTTGATGCCAAGTTCCTTTTGGCAGCTTCCCTAGCGGGGCCTAGAGAGGAATGTAGAAAGATAAGCATAATAAAATAGGCGAATGCGAGCACAACACCTTCAAAAGAACAACATTTACTTTCGGACGGGAGGTCAGCTTGTAACTTTTCCAAAAGCTCAACCAATCACGAATCCCTGCAGTACAGGGAAGGATTTGTCTAATCCAGTCGACGAGATGCACCACCAACTGATGAGGTCGAGTAGAAGCTGCAAAACAAGGGAAGTTAATTCACAAATTCGGAGTATACGGCTGCCTAGAAAGATAAAAGTAAACGCAAATACTCACGAGTACGATTCCAGACTGCAAGGAAGTCTGCGACATTGACTAAGATGGCCTCGGTCCTTACAAAAAAAAGTCAAGCCAAAATTGTCGACTACCTTTTTCGTCCATCCTAAATGCCAGGGACTTGCATCCACAATCTCGAAGGTTCAACATCGTGCCCCAGTAGAAGCTTGGCGTGAACAGGTGTACCAAATGTCGTACGGTGACCTCGACACCAGCCAGCTCGGCAAACTTTGACAGCATCTTGATCACCTTATAGACGAAGTCAACGAACTGAGCAGGACAGACCCTATAAAAATGGCAAAACTCCTCCACCAGCGGAGGAAGAGGGAACAAATAGCCAATGGTGAACGGGTAAGCATAGAGAGCACAGTACCAAGGACGGTGAGCGTGCACTTCATCGTTATTGGCAGGTACAAACTCCACTTGGTCAGGGAGGCCATACTTGGCCTTAAACTACGCCAAGCGCTTGGCCATCATAGAAGACTGGAAAACCTCAACCACAGCCTCCGACGGCTGGTGGAAATTCGGTTTTGCATCGGGATTGCCGGGAATAATCTCCTCCACTGAAGGGAGAACCTCCTCTTTAATGGCAGAAATGCATCTCCTCTATAAAGGGACCGCAATAGCCAGTGGAGCGGGCCGATTTCCTCATCAACACCAGAAGTTAAGTTTGACATGGTTATGAAGTTTGAAGGAAGTTAGAAGAGAAGAGCCGAGAATATAGGAAGAAATGTCAGAAGACGATATGCAAGAGAAACAAGAGAAAGCAAAGGCGGTTTCAATAGCTGCAATGAACGTAAAACTCGAATAATGCTGATCATCTTCCTATCTATAGAGAAGAAACACCGAATCTGAAACAGCTCATCATGATTGCAACCGAAATTGAAATGGCAGAACGAATGAACGATAAAGATGTAACTTATCGGGAACAGGCGTCATCATGACGAGTGACATCATGATGTCACATCCTTTCCCTGACAGGCTAGTTCCAAGAAGTTACCCAAGAAAATTAAGGGTTTGAAATATGTGACCCTCGAAGCGCCACGCCGTCTGTCTTTTACGACGACCATGACCACTATTATCTACTCACCGAACCTGTATGCGAGGACGTTCTCGGTAAGCGGAGGGACTAACTGTATGGGCAAAAAATGTCACGTCACATATTTGACTTGGTCAACGGGTACAAAAGCCTTTGAAAGGCAACTATGCGTTGACATGACAACATATCATAAGATCGAGGTCATATAATGAAGACAGATCGTTATCGAGGTCAAGGTGGCTTGGTAGAAGACGAGGATGAGGACGCGCACCTTTGCTCGACGTGCAGTAATGGATAGTTTAAAAATTAGATTCCCTAGAGAATATTCTAGTGAATATTCCTCTCTATTATACTATCAAGGATTTTATGGCACATATATCCCTATAAATATGAAGAGATGTAATCCTAGAAAGGGTATTGAATACTTTTGTAAAGAACAATATTGACATTCTTTGAAGATTCTCTCTTTATCATATACATACAAAATTTGCCTTTATACCCCTTTAACTATCCTTTCTCTCCCAATCAAGAAGAATCGCAATATTCAAAGACTTTTTATTATCCATCATAGTCAGAAGAATCATTAGGAAATCTCACCCTTGTCGGGCGAATCTTGCTCTACGATTTACTTAAATGCCACTTATCCTCATTTATTGTTTCCTTTCACATTCTTAAATCATTTATTGCCCCATTATTGCTCCAAAATATTGATATCTAACAACGCACGTGCGGTGTTCTTCACGAATACATTAGATCTGTCATTTGGATATTAATATTGACTTAGATTAACCCTTTTTCTATAAATCTGATTGTATAAAAACCTAGATCTAAATTTTGGGTCATGCACTATGATTGTTGAAACGGTTGCTATAAGAAAAGCATTGGAGCGAGCAATTCAAAATGAATGAACAAGAACATATTTTCTCCAATGCTTAGAATGTTGTAGTCTATATGTAGATATGATATGCACGGCCATTTATTCTCAAAAAGTTTGACGGACTCCGATGGGAGGTTGATGCAATATGTGAAAATATTTTGGAATCTTTAGGTCATCTCGTGAGTTTGTAAATATATATACCTAATAGATTTTAAATTGTACATGTATATAGGTGAAACCGAGCTCGTTGGACACCTCGATTCTTGATGGAGTAAATGGAGCGGATACATGATCTTAAGAAACCAGAATCGCCCCTTGAGTCGGAGTCCTGGCAAAACACCTGCCCTCGGAAGATTCGGGGCCACATCCCCCAGGCCCAATTCAAACCCCAACACTTCGGAGAGCATTACCAAATAATCGAGCAAGACTAGCAAAGGGCCATGATATCCGCGCCCAGCCGGATGTCACGACGTGAATCTCGGCACGTATCGGCAGAAAATCTATAATTAGCAAAACGGAAGATTTTTACCTTTTATGGAATTGTACTTAGGGTAAAACTCTCCTACTATAGAAAGAAGAGTCTGACTATTTATTAAAGACATTGTAACACGCATATCAAAGAAATATATTCTTATTTTCTCTGTTATTCAAATTTTTTACGTTTTTTCATCAGTTCTTCATTGTTGTGAGCCCGGGATCGAAGGCAAGTATTACATGAAGTTGTTACTGAGTCCGGGATCACTCCCCTTAATTGGTTTGACAATTTATTACATCCTTTATCTGTTTAATCTAATGCTTTTTATCATTTGTATTGAATTAATCCGCATATCCTTAAAGTCACATATAAATTCAATTGTTATCTGTTTTTTAGGGTAAACAGTTTGGCCCCCACTGTGGGGCTAAGGATAATAGTGGAAATTTGATACAAATTCCATAACAAACTCCATTTTACACTTGTTCTTTGAGCTTTTAATTTTAGGTCAAATAAAAAATGTCAAACTTCCAATTTGCCCATTTGAACGTTGATGTTGAGCCCGGCCACCATAGCGAGAATAACAACGTGGTGCCCAGCAACGAGGTGACCCCTGTTGACCCCAACGGAGTCCAAGTTGTGGATCTGATCGATGCTAACTCACACATGGCTATCGAAGAAAACTTTCCTACGGATCTCGAAAACAGCATTCGTAGAGGAGCCTAGTCGATAGCCCGAAGTACACACGAGGGCGAAGGTGATGGGATCAACTTGCGGATGATCTTCAAAATGTTACTGGCTCAAAAGGTAACGATAGCCTAGTTGCAGAACCAAAGTCGCGCCCCAGCAGAGTCGAGCCCTAACCATCCTGGGAAAACGCTCATAGAATTGGACCGACCACAGAAAGGCTAGGTGAAGCAGAATCCGAAACCAACCCCAAGATAATAAAGATACTTGAGGAACTGACAAAACGGGTGGAATCGGGAGAAAAGAAAATCGAAGCCAATGACAAAAAAATGGAGAACTATAACTCCAAGGTCGATCAAATCCCAGGAGTACCACTGACGCTGAAGGTCCTAGATTCTAAGAAATTTTGTCCAAAAGCCTTTCCCTCCGAGCGCAGCTTCGAAATTCCGAAGTACAATGGAACAACTAATCCAAATGAACATATGACCTCCTACACGTGCGCCATCACGGGGAACGACTTGGAAGATGACAAAATCGAATCCGTTCTGCTGAAAAAGTTTGGAGACACCTTGTCAAAAGGAGCTATGATATGATATTACAAATTACCCCCTAATTCTATTGACTCGTTTGCTATGCTTGCAAATGCCTTTGTGAAAGCACACACCGGGTCCATTAAGGTCGAGACCAGGAAGTCAGACCTTTTCAAAGTAAAGCAAAGAGATAAGGAGATGCTTAGGGAATTCGTGTCAAGGTTTAAAATGGAACAGTTAGATTTGCCTCTAGTCGCGGATGATTGGGCCATTTAGGCATTCACCCAAGGACTCAACCCCCAAGCTCATTGGCTTCACAACAATTGAAACAAAATTTGATAGAATATCCGACGGTAACTTGGGCAGACGTCTATAAGAGGTACCAGTCAAAAATTATGGTCGAAGACGATCAGCTCGGGGCCCCTTCCAGGTCCGTTTATCCCGTCAGAACTAATGACAGATCCAAAAGAACCAACGATCATGAGCCAAGATCAGATAGAGATCGGTATCAACCATACAATGGAGATTAAATAGGTAATGGGTCCGGGCGCAACCCTGCGGGGAGTGAAAGAAGAAGCGATCGAGATCATAATAACTGGGGACTCAGGAGGAAAAACGGTTTCGACATACCCCTCGAGTCTAGGGAGGCACCAAGGTTATCGAAGTACAACTTCAGCGTTGATGTTGCCAGCAACGTATCAGCCATCGGACGCATCAAATATACTAAGTGGCCTCGACCATTGCAATCCGATCTTGCCCAAAGGAACCCCAACCTAATGTGTAAGTATCATGGTACTCACGGCCATAGAATTGAAGATTGTTGACAACTGAGAGAAGAAGTAGCATGATTATTCAATAACGGACACCTCCGAGAATTTTTGAGTGATCGAGCCAAAAATCACTTCAGGAATAAGGAATCCAACAAGCAGATCGAGCAAGAGGAACCGCAACACGTCATTAACATGATCATTGGTCGAGTCCGTTACAAGGGAAAAACGGACTCGAGATTATGTACATGAGGGAACCATATCTTTCAACGATGAGGACGTCGAAGGCATCGTTCAACCACATAATGATGCGCTGGTAATATCTGTACTCATAAATAAATCTCGAGTTAAGCGTGTGTTAATCGATCCAGGTAGCTCGGCCAATATCATCAGATCGAAGGTCGTGGAACAGCTGGGTCTACAAGATTAAATAGTGCCTGCAGTTGAGTTTTACATGGATTTAACATGGCATGCCTGACTACTAAAGGGGAGATAACCCTGCCGGTGAACACCACCGGAACCGTTCGAGAAATAAAGTTCTACATGATCGAAGGAGATATGAGATACAATGCTCTATTCGGAAGGCCAAGGATTCATAACATGAGGGCAATACCCTGGACACTACATCAGGGCGTTGAAATTCTCCACACCGGGAGGGATCAAGACTAGTTACGAAGAACAGCTGGCCGTAAAAGAAATGCTCGCAGTCAAGTTAAGTACCCGGATTGGTTAGACGTAGTAGTAGTGCCTAAAAAGGGAAATAAATTAAGAATGTGTGTAGACTACAATGACTCATATAAGGCATGCCCTAAGGACTCTTTTCCTTTGCCTAACATCGATCAAATAATCGATGCAACAACCGGCCACGAGGTACTCAGCTTTATCAACGCCTATTCGGGGTACAACCAGATCAGGATGGACCCGGGCGACCAAGAAAAGACTTCCTTCATCACTAAACACTGCACCTATTGTTATAACGTAATGCCATTCAGACTAAAAAACGCTAGTGCCACTTACCAACGCCTAGTAAATTAGATGTTCGAAGGTCAAATAGGAAAATCAATGGAGGTTTACATTGATGACATGTTAGTTAAGACCCTGCGAGCGGAGGACCATTTGGAACATTTCTAGGAAACCTTCAACATACTGAAGAAATACAATATGAAGTTAAACCCAGAGAAATGCGCATTAGGGGTTGGATCCGGGAAGTTCCTCGGATTCATGGTATCCAACCTGGGGATCGAGATCAATCCTGACAAGATCAAAGCTATAGAGGACATCACCGTGGTGGACAATGTCAAGGCCGTTCAAAGGCTAACTGGGCGCATAGCCGCCCTGGGTCGGTTCATTTCAAGGTCCTTCGATAAGAGCCATCGGTTATTCTCGCTATTGAAGAAGACGAATAACGTCTCGTGGATGCCGGAGTGCCAGCAAGCTTTGGAAGAACTCAAACGATACCTTCCGAGTCCACCTTTGCTTCATACTCCGAAATTAGATGAGCAGTTGTACTTGTACTTATCGGTATCCGAGATAGCGGTAAGTGGAGTCTTAGTTTGGGAAGAAGAAGGTACGCAATTTCCTATATATTATGTTAGCAGGACTCTAGACAAGGCCGAAACGAGGTATCGCCTCTAGAAATTTAAGGCCAAATTTTCAATGTCATCCCACATGTGTCGTAACTACTTACCCATTGAGGAACATAATGCACAAACCTGAGCTCTCGGAACGATTAGCCAAATGGGCCGTTGAAATTAGCGGGTACGATATGGAATATCGACTCCGGACCGCTATCAAATCTCAAAATTTTGGCAGACTTCGTGGTCGACTTCACGCCGGCCTTAATACCCGAAGTCGAAAAGGAATTATTGCTAACCTCGGGGACCTCCTCGGGGATATGGACCCTTTTTATGGATGGTGCTCAAACGCCGATGCTCTAGCTAACTTGGGGTCTCGGTTGATGATGATGAATTCAGCTCTGGAACGGTCGTACAACTCATCAAATTGGTAGTGGAAGAAGGCCATGTCGAGATAAACTCGACAAGTTTAACCTGGGACTGGAGAAACAAGTATGTAGATTACTTTGAAGACCGGGAATCTGCCTTCGGATCTCAAAGAATTGAGAACTTTGCGCACGAAGGAGGCAAAGTTTAGCCTGTCCGAAAATAATACTCTGTTCAGGAGAACGTTCGATGGCTCGCTCGCCATATGCTTGGGCCGGAGGACATCGAATATGTTTTGAGGAAAGTTCACGAAGGCACCTGCTAAAACCATGCAGGGGAATAATCGTTGGTTCGTAAGATAATGAGAGCTAGCTATCATTGGATCGACATGGAGAAAGATGCAAAAGAGTTCGTGCAAAAATACGACGGCTGTCAGAGGCATGCACCAATGATCCATCAGCCCGGGGAGTTACTACACTCGGTCCTATCGCCTTGGCCGTTCATGAAGTGGGGAATGGACATTGTCGGTCCTTTACCATGGGCACCCGAAAAGGCTCAATTTATACTATTTATGATTGACTATTTCTCTAAATAGGTTGAAGCTCAAGCGTTCGAGAGGGTCCGGAAAAAGAAGTCATGGACTTCATTTGGGACCACATCGTATGCTGGTTCAGTATACCGGCCGAGATAGTATGTGATAATGGGAAACAGTTCATCTGCAGCAAAGTAAGCAAATTTTTCGAGGACCATTAGATTAAGAAGATCTTGTCAACACCCTATCATCCTAGTGGGAATGGGCAGGCAGAGCCGACGAACAAAATAATCCTTCAAAACCTTAAGAAAAGGTTGGCCGATGCCAAAGGGAAATGGAAGGAAATCCTGCTCGAAGTCTTGTGGGCATATCACACAACCTCAAAATCCAGTACGGGGGCCACCCGTTTTCGTTGGTCTACGGCCCCGAAGCACTAATACCGGCTGGCCTCCTAAAAGCAGCGGATAGAAAGATTACAACCGAAGAGTCAACCTCTAACATTTCAACGTCAGGGATTTGGTATTAAGAAGAGTAACACAGAACACCCAGAACCCGAACGAAGGGAAGCTAGGACTGAACTGGGAAGGTCCGTATCAAAATCATCAGGATTACCGGTAAAGGTTTTTACAAACTCAAAGTAGGAAACGGCACACAACTACAAACAACTGGAACGTGACCCACTTAAAATGATACTACTGCTAAGGTACGCCACTATTTGTTTTCTTTTATTTTGGCTAACACTTGCAGGCAACAGCTGAAGGAGAATGTAGCTGATTAGGCCTGAAAGCACGCGTTGCACTCTTTTTTCCTTGAATCGGTTTTGTCCCAAATAGTTTTGCAGCAAGATTTTTAACGAGGCAACAATAAATCATGCTAACTTATATTCGAAGACCGGTTATAAATCGGAGTCAACAGTCGCATAAATAGTATCTGAGTTCACACGAAGACCGACCTCGAATATTGGGGGCCATCACCCTCGGGTCATGATATTTAGCAAGGACGGAAACTCTGTGCTCGAACAGTCTAGGCTCGGTGGTTAGGATTCATTGTAAGGGCCAAACGGTTAAATGAACCGTGCCCGAGTAGGTAACACCGGCCACAATACGAGCTTTTATACAATCTTGTACAAAAGCTTGTATAAATGTTTATGACTTGTATACAATCTTATATAAACAAACATTTATACAAGCTTTTATACAATCCGAAGCCCATAATCAAAACATAAGGCCTTCAACAAAATTCCAAACTCGTTCAAAGGTTATCCTCGACAAAATTATAGTCTAAAAAACATTTAAACAAACATCTTGGGGAAAGCTTCCGGTCACTCCGAGCCCCCATAAGTTTCAAAGAAAACTTGCATCGAGGACAAGTCTTTTTCAGACCTCCAAAAAGCAACTTATTACTAAGTTTTATTCCGTGCTAAGGCATTTGAAATCTTTGCAATTGTAGAAAGGATGCTACAGATAATAGACTTGAAAATTGCCATAAAGGAAAAAACTTTATACATTCTGGAATGTATTTACAAAGGCCAATATAAATGGCCTCAAAAAAACAAATGTACAAGGTGCAAAAACAAAGACAAAACATTCCTAAGGCACCTACGACCGATCTTCACTAGAACCCGCCTCGTTACCAGAGCCGTCGGGCCTTCTTCATCTTCGGTTTCATTAGAGCCCTCAAAGCCTTCTTCATCCTTGAGTTCAGCCAGCTTCTTGGCCTCAACCTTTTCACCTCTTCGATCTCGGTAGATAGGTCAAAGCCTTGGGCATGGATCCTTTTGAGGGTCTCCCTTCGAGACAACCGCTTCATGTACTCAGCAGTGATTTTCAGACGGGCCTCGGATGCCTCGACATCGGCCCTATACTGGCCACCATCTCTTCAGCATCGGCGGAGGTTGTGCATATATGAGCCTTTACAGCTTCACATTCACTGTCGAGGGCACCCTCCCTCTGCCAAGGCCGAGCTCAGTTGAGCTCGGAGTTCCTCGTTCAGCTGGGCTCACTCATTGGGATTCTCTTTTGCCACTCGGAGTTGAACTTCTACCGATGCCAATTGTGCCTGGGCGTCCTCCTTCTGCGAAGCCAGTCGGTCCATTTTGCCCTTCCAAACATCGGTCATGGCTTGGACCTCGTTCATTTCAGTTCGGAGTTGGTCGATCCGATCAATTTTCTATTGAACCTGCAAGGTTTGGTCGTTAGTCGCCATGGCTAAGTTTTCATTGCTAACTTCAAAAACCTTTACCTTTTCGACCAAGTCGGCATGCTCATTCTGAGCCGCATCCAGCTCGGCCTGGAGATCCTTGACGACCCCTTCGTGTTGCTTGCTGAGAAGCTTATACATGTCTCTTTTCTCGACAAGCTCCTTGATCTCAGCCTCGAGCTGGTTAACCTCGATTCGGTATCGAAGAAAACTTTCGTGATGGATTATCGTGGCCTGCGAAAGGGTAAAAGAAAGAAGACATGAGAAATATCATGGACTAAGTCAAAGGTCAAAAGATCGTAATGATACCTTACCTGATTCAGTGTCTGTTGCGCCTCGTTGAACAGGCACAATAATTCCACCTCGTTCATTTTTGTCTGATCTTCTTCGGTCACCAAGCATCGAAGGTGACTCGCTACTTCCACGGGAGCGGAAAGAACTCGGGCATCCACCGGATAGTGATGACTATCGACCTCTTGCGACCGGGATCTACACTTGAGGCAGGGAATTGGTTGACTAACTTCGGGCTCAAATTTAGCCCCCCGACTTCTGAAGACGACTCCTTTCTCGGTACTTCCAGGTCGCCTAGCCCGAAAAAATCCTCCAAAACGGACGAGTCCACACCGTCAAAAAAGGAACGAAGGGGATCGTCTGCTCCATGAGTACCTTTGTTAGACCTCTCCTTTCCCCCTCGGGCCTCCTTGAGCATAGACTCGACATAAGAAGGCGACCCTGAAATATCTATTACACCGGGTGCATCCTTCGGGGCATGGCCGGTGTCCCGGGAAGTCTCGGCCCCAGTCTCCTCATCGACCCACCGAGCCTGAGGGGGATCAGCCTCATAGCTCTCCTCTTCAACGGCTACTCGCTCCTCGGGGGATGTCGGCCCGTGGGCCACGAAAAGAATCATCTTCTTCAGGCTCATTCCTAAGCCGATAAAGCGAATCTGAGTCGGGTGCTCGTGATCTAGAACTTTCCCTTGGCTTACGGGCCAACCTTTTCTTTGGCTTCTTTTTCTCTGAGCTCGAGGAGCCCGGAGCCTTCCTTTTATTCTTTTCTCTTGCTGCAGCCCCGGGCTGCCCTAAAGCGGAGGGGTCAATGGATGGATCCTCATCCCCTACTAATGGCCTAAGCTCAATGGTCTTAGGCAAACCTGCAAAAGAAAAATTGAAGAAAAGAGGGTAAATATAATGGGAATGGGAGATCCAGATGTTACCTATTCGAGGAAGGGTCTTACCATGAGAACGGGCCTCCCAGCGGTCCCTCGAGAGTTTGCGCCATGAGCGCTCGGAATAAGGCATCTTTGAACAATGCCATTAATCCACTCCTTTAGACGAGAGATAGCGTTTGGAACTCGAGCGACGACTGCACCACCACAAATACCAGTAAGAAAAGAGAAGATGAAGATAAAATGGCGTTCAAAGGGAAACCATACTTACGAGATGCCTTCTACTTCTCGGGGAATGGCATGAGTTTGGAGGGAACCAAAGTCTTCGGTCTTCACCCGAATGAAACGCCTTTGCCAGCCCCGATCCCGGTCCTCATATGCTCGAGAATGGGGCTTTGTTGGCCCGGCGTGTGAGCTTTATTAGTCCCCCTCGAAAGATTCGGGGACTATATAGGTGGAGTACGTGATCGATGGTGAACCAACGAGATTCGGTCTTGTTCACGATAAAACGAAGGAGGATCACAATCCTCCATAGTGACGGATAGATTTGACCGAGGCATACTTTGTACCTCTTGTAGAATTCCAAGATAACCGGGCCCACCGGGCCCAAGGTCAAGGGATAAGTGTAAACACTTAGATACCCCTCCATGTGGGTAGTGATCGCGTCTGTAGGCCCGGGGATTACTACATCCTTACTCGCCCAGTTGCCGTCCTCTCGGACCGCGAGGAGGACGTCTTTGGTAATGGAGCATATATATCTTAATGCTCCTTCACACCGGCCCTGCACCGACGAGGGCTTCTCAACCTTAAAGTCATCGGCAATCGAACAACCCCCGGGAACGAACATTTTCAAAGGAGGCTCGACAGCTAGTTCATCGGTAGCCGCGCCAGGAGCAGACCTCTCGAGGATGATCAAATTGGGAGTGATCTCCTCAATTTCACTAGTCGGTTGCGAAGAAGAAGAAGCGGCTTGTTAGGGAACAAATTTGGAAGTTTTAGCCATTGTTATGAGGAAAAAGCTTGAAAAATAAGAAGAAAGGTTGACAGATAAAAAGTCAGGTCCGTTGATTTGGGTAAAAATTAGGTAAAAACTTGCAACTTATTGAGAAGTCTTGAAAAACGAAGATAAAAATATTAGAGTATGAAGAAGGGTAGTGATATCTTGAAAACTCAAAGGTAGAAGCTTGGCCAAAAGGTAAAAAATGAACAAAAGAGGAAAATATTCATAGAGGTTTCGTGCTATTTCGCATTCAGGGATGACCCCCCGATGGCTGACGCGTGTTTGAAATCATGACGACACAACTGACAGGACATTTCAGATTCTTTGTCGTTTATGTCACGGCATATTGAAGAAGGGATCGAAGTGCATATGTCGTTTCTCGTCGTTTCAGTAAACTTACTCTCTAAGAAACGAGGGGACCATCTGTATACGGGTGAAACCGAGCTCGTTGGACACCTCGGTTCTCAATGGAGTAAACGGAGCGGAGACATGATAGTAAGAAATCGGAATCGGGGCAAGGAGCCCCTTGAGTCGGAGTTCGGGCAAAATACTTGCCCTTGGAAGAATCGGGGCCACATCTCCCGGTCCGATTCAAACCCCAAAACTTCGGAGAGCATTACAAGATAATCGAGCACGACTAGCAAATGGCCGTGATATCCGCGCCCAGCCGGATGTCACGGCGTGAATCTCGACACGTATCGGCAGAAAATCTGTAACTAGCAAAGTAGAAGATTTTTACCTTTCATGGAATTATACTTAGGGTAAAATTTCCCTACTATATAAAGAGGAGTCTGACTATTCATTAGAGACACTGTAACACGCATATCAAGGCAATATATTCTTATTTTCTCTATTATTCAAAGTTCTTACTTTTGTTCATTAGTTCTTCATTGTTGTGAGCTCGGGATCGAAGGCAGGCATTACAACTATTACTGAGTTGGGGATCACTCTCTTTAATTAGTTTGATAATTTATTACATCCTTTATATGTTTAATCTAACATTTTTTATCATTTGTATTGAATTAATCCGCATATTTAAAACCACATATAAATTCAATTATTATACGTTTTTAGGTTAAACAATACATAGACCTAAAATAAAAATGTCTTTTTTGTTCCACAGTGGATTAACAATAGAATACTGTTTGCGTTGGAAAAAATACCCAAAACCTAACTTTTTCTACTATGTTTGTCAAATGAACGCATATTCAAAAAATAATTCTTTTATTTTATTTTTCCATTTACCTGGGGACCACATTCTCCCAGGGAGGTTACGTGGGCCTCAACTGTTTCACCGAACACGCACGTGCACATCACGGGATTAACCTACCTTCCTAAATTTACACATCATCATCATCTTCAGTTCCATCTTTCCATTCTACAGCCTCTGCTCTCCGCCGATCGCCGTTGCTATAAGACGGAGCTCCGTTACCTTTTCTACCGGAGTTGACTCGGAAGAGTTTATGAGCCTATATTCTCTCCAATTTTTCTCACATTACAGAACCCTTATTAAACCCTTGAGCATTCCACCACCGTCGTCGTCGTTGACGATGAAGGACCGGCCTCCGCCGCCTTCGTCCGTTTACGTCCCTCCACATCAACGCCTCCTCCGTTCAGTAATCAGTGCTGTTTCGCCACAATCCGGCGGCTTCCGTTCTACAGCAATCGATCCCAAGCCTAATCCGAACGCTCAGCAGCAAATTCAGCAGCCACAACAAATGCGAGTGATGCAACAGAAGAGAACTTCACGATTTGATGAGGTTTTACTTTCTCAGGAAGTTTCCGCTTGTGATATTGACCTTACACCCTATCAGGTAGGTGAGGCTCCTCTCGTCTCGTCTATTTGTAGCACTTTGAAGTTTAATGATGTTAACAAGAGAACATTTCCATAATTGCAAATAAAGATTTTTAAAAAGTACTATGTACGTCCCATTTTATGTGATGGTATTTGAGACAATATTTAAAGTTTATGGGTTCTAAACATGCCACCGAACTCATATCTCGTTTATTTAGTGGGTTCGAAATTAAATATTTATACATATAAGCAACAAAAGCTACTGGGTTCGATTATACCCCGTAAGCAATACTCTACCTCTGCCCCTGGTTTGAGCAGACTATGAGAAGTCTAAAATTAAATTGTTTCTACAGCCTAAAAAAAGTTTGTCACGTAAAGTAGAAAGGAAGAAAATATTACACCGCTGAGAAAACTCCACCTATGCAAAGCATATCATAGCTACATCATAGCCAATCTCAAGTTTGAATAAAGGAGGAGTCCGGCGACATTTTCGGAGAGTCCAAGCAACATAGAGGTAGACAACCATATCTACTTATCAAGTCAAGGCCTAATATAGAGCTTTAAATCTATGAAACCCTACGTGCGTGGGGATGTATTCGAGGGTCATATGTACCTAAGAACTGAATTGCACTGGCAAGCATCACATGCATGTTAACTTGGTTTAGGTATGATTGTTTTCTGATGTTTAAACCTTTGGTGTTCAGGCATGTAGCAAGATATGAATTATGAGAATGTTTAATTAAATTTTCTAGGCTACTGTTATTAATATAACGACGAATAAAGTTTCCATTGCCAACACCTACAACTCTCTTCCTTAAATAATTGGTATGTAGTGCATTATGAGTTTGGTTTGTTTAAATAAGTAGTATCAATAAAATTGAAAAATTAAATCAGTCCATTCCTCAGGCTCTTCCTCAGTCTATTCTGAGCTATTTTTTTTTGGCTTGATGATCTTGTGCCCTAGTATGGCTCTTCCTCTTTTTCTTCATGGACCTTCTAACTCTTCCATTTCCTTTTTAAGTTCTCACATCTCTCCTCCTCCTCAACATCTTTCTTCAATGGTCAGTGCTTACTGTTGTTAGTCCTTTCATAAGAAGCCGTTTAGTTACTTGTCCTGATACATGCCGAATTATCAAGGAATATGCTGACCACTGGTAACACTAGTTTTCTTTCCTGGAGTTAATAGCTTGTTTTAATGCTGGAACTGGCTGCAGTTATATTCTTATTCAGACATTTGTAGCAATTAGCTGAAAAATGGAGTACAGCCTTTTTAAACATAAAATTGGTTTTAGTTTGCACCTCTCCAGTAAGATGCATCTGACCTAAAGAGTTTCCATGCTCCTACTGTTATGTGTCAACTTAACTACATGTTGTCAGCATTTTTCTGTTGCTGAATGATGGAATCACTGCTCTGGAACATGGTGCATGAATCAGTGTACCCTTAGATGATAGGCACATATGGTGGAGACTAGAACTTGGCAATTAATCTGAAGGACTCAACTGTAACCCATAGGTTCAGGCGTGAATGGCATATTTTTATGTGGAGCATCCTTGACATGGATGAGGTTTTTAAACTTTCTTTTTAGATCTGATGATGAAGTTTTCATACGTGTCGGGGAATGTTTGCTTTGTCATGGAAAATAACTGATTGCATCCAGCTACTTTCACTTGCATGTCTATGTTAAGGCCTGCATGCATTTACAGCAAATTATTCCAGTCTGCATGTATCACAAATATATGGCACCTGACCATTCTATAACATACATGGATTCCAGGGTGCTGCCATATCTGACAACACTGAAGCATGGAAATGGAAGCTCACTGCTCTGTTACAAGACAAGGATAAACAAGAGGTGCTCTCAAGGGAGAAAAAGGATAGGCGTGATTATGAGCAAATAGCAGCTTTAGCGAGCAAAGTGGGTTTATATAGGTATCTTTCATCAGGAAGTGTGTTGTTTATAGATTTGTTTTGGTACAGGACTTTAAGTTGCCACCACCCTTTGCAGCAACCTATATTCAAAAGTAGTTGTTGTCAGCAAGCTTCCATTACCAAACTACAGGTTTGATTTGGATGATAAGCGTCCTCAGAGAGAGGTATGTTCTTGACAGTTAAATATTATTATTCAGTAATTTAAATTCGACTCAACACAAATGCTTCCACTTCTATTTACCTTTTCTTATTTGATTATCTTTATCTAGATTTACATTCCTGTTGCTTCCCACTTGGTCAGCCTTTATTGGTTTTACATGCTTGTTTCCTGTATACCCTACTCCCCCCTTTCTGCCTCTCTTTCCTGTTCTTTATTTCCTTAATGATACAATTGCATCCTTGCAACAATTGTCAGGTGATCCTGCCTCCGGGTTTGCCAAGACGAATAGATTCTTTTCTTGGAGAATACTTGACTCATAAGCCAACGAGTGTGGCTGTACTTTCACGATCAAGCAGTAATGGTAGTATAGCTACCGATGAGGGTCTATTTGAGCAGCCAGAGTTACTCCCTCAAAGTAAGTCTTCCATGGAGAACATCCTTTGGCGTAGGAGCATGCAAATGCGAGCTGAGCAGCAAACTTGGCAGGTTCAATCACCTCAAAAAGTTTAGAGCATATTGACGTCTGTGCAAATTAAAAATGATCTCCCTCTTCCAGCCTTTTGTCTTTTCTTCAAACAACATACTTAGTTTTCTTGGGCTACTTTCTATAGGCCATACATTACAAGTGAAGTTTGCTGCCTAAAACCTATGATCGAGTGAGGTTTAAACATGCTACAACTATACATGCTTCTTAATTTGTCTGGAGTCTGGACTAAGCAATAAAAATAGGTGTTGAGATTGCATTCTTTTCAATAACATGCTAAAGGTAAAACTAATACATGTAGGTTGCATGCTTTAATCAAATACTAATATACTATGGAGTGCACGAGAATAAAGTTACAATAGCTAATCTGTCAGAATGTGTGTAGATACACTGTGTGTAGTATTATCTTGCCAGGAGATTCGCACTATATGATATTGCAGGGGCAGAACTCAGTAAAGGCTCTTTCTTCTACCGCAGTTGAATTTACTATTGCTGGGGTAGCCCTTAAAATATCAAGAACATAATTAGCAAGTAGTAATAGTTCTTTTTTTTTTTTTTTTTTTTTTCGCACGTCTTCTTTGAATTATTATCTTTTCTCTAACTTCTCAAAAAAGAAAAAAACTTGTTGTTCGCTTGCTGTTTTCCTCTAACCTGCTACGGTGAAAGATAGGATATTTGTGTACTTAAACTTGCAAAAGTTATCAGTGGTATGTTTTTAAAAAATTAGGATGCGACATACTCAAGTCAAAAGTTATAATGTTGTTTATTCAGAAGTCTTTTTTAATGTTTATTCCCAAGAGTTTATACATTACATTCCCAGTTAGTTGAGAAAATACTAGCAGTTATGGTATATAACACGTGAAGACCTTGCTTTTGCCTAAAAATTTTTCTTCAAGATGCCTCACTTTTGATAAGCTGATATCCTCTCATTCTTTCTCCAGTGTTTCTCTTCTTCTGTTCAGGGGCTCACACTTTGTTATTTTAGACTGTACTTCAATTTCTTGGTTCTACCAGAAACACATGGGCATTCAGATAATAACAATCAAAAAAAAAAAAAAATTTGGCACTCAGATAAGAAGAATATTAGTCATCTTTGCGTTTTGGAGAATTTTGATGCTCAGATAGGAATAATATCAATCATATTTGAGTTTTGAGATCTGATTCATAGACCTAGCTAAAATTATTGAGGGCTCTGGTTTTAGTTATAGATGTGACAAAACTTTTGGTTTAGAGTCTTAATTTAGGAAGCGTAAGAGCAGACATTAGGTGGTCAAAACTTTAACATAAACATTGGCGCTAGCTGTAGCTCGCAATTTGTGAAATGCTTTAGTTCATATCATAGCTTAGCAATGATAGAGAAACTAAGAGGTCCTTGTTCAAGGCATCAAGCAAAAGCCCCCGTAGGTCTTCAATTGAATGGCATAAACAAAAATAGAGTTTCTTTCGTATTAAGAGATTTCTTGATGCAAACCTATAATACCCGCATTCATAGGAAAAGAAAATCTTCCAATCCCACTATATGTCTTATAACTTTAGTGACGAATATTAAAATCTTTTTAGAAATGAATTTCTGAAAATTTATATAAATGGAAATCCAATCTCAACTGTCTGAGTAAACAGTGCTGTCACTTCATTCCTTTGTCCCTTTTGCACTAGATTTTTCCTGCACTATATGTTCTTAATACTGTATCTCCACAGTTTGTAACTTTTTATAACTCCTTTTTTTGTACTGTTTATTTGTTTTTACAAGGTTAGCAAAATTTTCTAAGTATCTTTTTTGTTTTTTGTTCTCCCTGTGGAAGGTGGATTCATGGGATAACATTCTTGTTTGTTATAGGAATCACCAGAAGGTAGGAAGATCCTGGAAGTTCGTGGTAGTCTACCTGCATATAAGGAAAAAGAAGCAATATTAAGTGCCATTTCGCAAAACCAGGTATGTTAGATCTTGAGAATTTATCCTCAACCTCGTGGAGTGTCGTAGCTGTATTTGAGCAGTGACAGCTCCCCATGTACATTTTATATTATTGGTGAAGGAGAAAAAGATCTTCTTTTGATTCTGTTGTTTTTTATGATACGTTTGAGGAGTAGGATTATAATCCAAGAATGAAGGATTATAATCAGGATACTAAGTGGTCGTTTGTACATGGAATAAGGATAATAATCCCGGACAAATTTTATCCCATATTTGGTTTGGGGTATTAGCTAATCCCGGGATAACTTTTACACTAAAATCATCGGATTAGCTATCCCATATAAAAGGTGGGATATCCCACCCCATAGGATATCCTGGGATATCCCACCATTGTAGCAAACGACACCTAAAAGTAGTGTACTTTCTTTTGTCTAATGCTAGGTTTATTGGACAAATAACAAGAAAAATTGGCAAAAATCCATCTCGACGTTCAATTTGAACTCAAATTAAATTTCAGTACCAAAATACTCTTGTAACAACTTTCATTTACAGTTGCAAAAGCTTTTTCTACGATATTCATCACACGACTTTATGCGTTCTTTCAGGTCTCAAAAAAATGTTATACCATCCACAAATTTTACGAAGCAAAAAATCTGATATACAGCAATAGTATAATATACAAAACCTTACCTTATAAAAAAAAAAGCAATAGTATAACATAGAAGGGGAAGAAACGAATCAATTAGCAACGTCGTAGAGAACTTGAGCATTCAACCCAAAACCTTGATGCAGCGGGTGGAATTGCTCAGGACGATTATTAATCCCTATTGAACCCGTACACGGTTTGGGACTGTGTCAGTGATACATATCTAAACACCTTCTGATATGTGTAACTGGTTCTACAGAAACACGAGATAAAAAAATTTATCATTTATTTTTGTTTTTGTTTTTGGGCTTGGCTCAACATTTAGAAAAGCGGACGTAGAGCAGAGAGTGTAGGAGTGAAGTATAGATAGGATTGAGAGAGGAGGGCATTAAGAAGTGAACTTGGAGTAGAGACAGGACCTGAAGTAGATTTAGTAGCTCAAATGGTTGGGTTGGGAGAGAGAAGCTTATGCTGATAAGTGGTTGATATAGTGAACATGAGGCAACGTACAATTGGATTTGAAGTGGAGATAATGATCGTTGTAATGGACTTGCATGTGAGAAAATGGGCTTACTGAAGTTTAATTCTAGTACCATGCGAAAGAACCTGGTTGTCCTACCCAAAACATTAAGGTAATGGGAGTAGATTAGGATCATAAATTCCTTTAGAAATTCTTACAATTGATGTGGGATAGTTATATATATATATATATATATATATATATATATATATATATCGATAAAGTAAAACATGTGATAGTTGTATATCTCAATAAAGTAAAAACAAGAAGAGATAAGAGGAGGGTTGGCTCTAACATTGTAGCGAATAAAGCTTGTGCCTTAGGCCCCCAAATTTGGGGGGCCCCATTTTTTAGAAATAATAGGTTTATAGGTTTTTAAATAAAATAAAATTACTACTTTTAGTACAAAATTTTTCATATAAAAGAAAAGTGATTTTTTTAGATATGTAAATAAAGTAACCTTTTGACTTACTTAAAAATAGGTAGTATGAACATTTTTGCTAACGTGTGAATTAGAATTGATTTGACAAGGAAAATAGTACAAGTAGAAGATATTATATACCTAATCAAATAAAAAGGCTTGATTTTTTTCCAAATATTTATATTGCTTATAGAATAATGTTAGCAATTCCAATGACAGTTGCCTCAACGGAAAGAAATTTTTCAAAATTATAATTGATAAAATCTTAGCTAAGATCAACAATGTCTCAAGAAATATTAAATGAGTTGGCTATATTATCAATTGAAAAGGAATTATTGGAAGAAATTGATTTTAAAAAAGTATTAACAACTTTGCATTTCAAAAAAGCTAGAAGAATAGACTTCAAATAAAAATATATATTATAATCTTTTAGAAAAAAATTAGGCATAATATTTAACTTTGGCTTTAGGCCACAATTGTACTTGAGCCACCCCCGGATAAGAGGGAGTTGTTGCAAACATAAAATAAATGGCAAAAAGACAAAAGAAGCCAGATAGAGGGAGGGAGGGAGAGAATAAGATTATGGATAAGAAGGCGACTGTGAAAGGTAAGAGACGGCAGATGATAGGCATTTGCGGGGTAGGGAAGGGAAAAGAGGACAAGGATAGGAAGGAGAATAGAGGCACTTGGTTGAAAGATGGACGTACAGGGAGGGTGAAGGAGAAGATGGGAGGGCAAGAGTCCAAAGAGGGTGGGATTGAAGATTTCTCCCTAGAGAGAGAGATAGAGAGAGAGAAAGTTGAGCTAGAGGTCGGTATTGGCCTATTTATAGGTGAGGGTCAAAATAATCTCTTGAGACCCAACCCCAGGATAGTTTTCCCGACATGACCATTCCCTCTTTTGGATGGAGTATTACCGTGGATTAGCAATCCCAAATTAGTCCAGTCACAGTTCATTGTTTATCCAGTTCCATATCTGGCACCAAATGTGAGATATCTGGGAAAGCATTCACATACCTCGGAGAACCAAAATTTTCATTGGCCAGGCAAGCAGATGAGGGGCGAGGAAATGGGAAAAATGATGCATGAAATGAAAGGAGTATGTTTTGAAGAATGTCCCAGCTTTGTGAATCTCATCTTTTTACTTGCGGATTAGGGGGTGTGGCTTAAGCAAAGAAGTAATACATGAAAAGATTTACATCATGCAAATGAATCCTCTTGGTGAAGAATAAAGATCGAATAAGATAGCAAAGTGCAGTTGTTGGAGCCCTTTGAAGTTCTGTCAAATTCGTCTAGCATTCTGGTAACTCCATTACTGGGTGTTAGTGTTGTCTGCAAATGATCTCTCTGCTCAATTGAAGAGTGGTGTGGCCAGCTCTTAGCTTGGTAAACTATTTTTTATTTAGGAAACTAATGAAGCTCAGAATTGAAGGTGTGAAAAAAAACATGAAATAGCTAAATGCCTTGGTAAAGGTTTGTTTTTTTTGAAATTTATCGTGATGATGCTAATATTAAGAAAAGCTTTTCTGTACGCACAGGTGGTTATTATCTCAGGTGAAACTGGCTGTGGGAAGACCACACAGATTCCCCAATTTATTTTAGAGTCTGAAATTGAGTCTGCTCGCGGAGCCATGTGCAGTATCATATGTACTCAGCCAAGAAGAATATCTGCTATGACTGTATCTGAAAGAATTGCTGCAGAGAGAGGGGAGTTGTTGGGTGAAACAGTGAGTTTATGTACTAGCAAATTAACTGCCAACACATTCCATCACATGTTATCTCTTTGCCCAGCATTCTGACTGAAAATTTGGCATACGTATTCTGTCTTCTTTGATGTCTCTGTAGGTTGGATATAAAGTGAGGCTAGAAGGTGTTAAAGGGAGGGATACTCACCTCCTCTTCTGTACCACTGGTATCCTGTTGAGAAGACTACTAATTGACAGAAATCTGAAGGGCATCACACATGTAATTGTGGACGAGATTCATGAACGTGGAATAAATGAAGGTATATTTTCGTTTTTAAAGAGATTGTGAAGTTCATGAAATCTGATTTTTAACAAATAAATGTCTTGTACCAGATTTTCTGCTAATAGTTCTAAAGGATTTACTCCCTCGCCGGCCAGAGTTAAGGTTGATTTTGATGAGTGCCACCTTAGATGCTAAGCTTTTCTCTTCATACTTTGGTGGGGCTCCACTGGTCCACATTCCGGTGAGTAAGTTGGTTGGCTAGTTGTGTTTTTAATTGATGTGCGGTGTTCATTATGCCAATGGTCCTATTCTACCGACTCTTGTTCTATTATTACCTGAATTCCAATTTATGTGGTGAGACATAGTTTGACTACATGGAAAGTTTAAGGTTAATTTGTCTTGTATATCTTCAATGCTCAACTAGCAAAGGAGCTTAACCCATGAGTCCATGACCCAACCTTAAACTTTCCATGTAGTCAAACTATGTCACAACCCATGAGACATAGTTTGACTACATGGTGCATGTTGCAAAGGAGAGAGACACTTGAGGGTTCCGCAAATGGAGGACTTGATGCACCCATCAAGCGACGAAGAGGACAGGTAAGACGACCAGAGGAAGGAGATTAGAGAGATGATAAAGCTGTGTGAGAGAGAGAGATAGAGAGGCAGAGAGGTGATCAGCTGTTTATTGTTAGCAGAGCTGTCATTAACCTATTTGGTCATTAATCCTAAATTGGCGCAAACCCAAGCTATTTGAAGAGTTTGGCCTATCCCACTTTGACCTACCTACTAATGTGCTGAATCAACAAACCTGTCACTCCAGGCAGTTACTTGTTTGACACATCAAAATTCCAAGCAGAACCTCTCACCAAGAGTTAAAAGAATCTACTTCAGGATTGAGGCTTTCACATCAATAACCCTGACCTAATTGTGATCTTTTTTTTTTTTTTTTGTGATAAAGGAAAAAGAACAAAGATAAAGGGAAGCTATCTTTGGTAGCTACAAATAACAATTTCATAAAGGAGATGAAATGAGGGCAGGTCGGATTACATTTGGTTACTCAATATATATGTAATGCAAACTGTTTTGATCCTAATGAACATTAGGTGGATTGATCTATAACCAATTGCTTTATTTAACCTATTGAAATGTTTGCCGCTGATCGTGGATATAATATGCAATAGAAAATGACATGGAGAATTCACTGTTAAAGAAATCCTAGAGAAGATTGCTGAGAGTATCCCTATCAACATCTGAGGAGACCAGGTTAAAGTTGGGTCTGTCTACCTCCTTGTGTATGGTTGGGTGGTGTAATATTTATGTAGGCTTCTTGTTATGCTGCTACAAATCAAATTAGATGCTAAGGTTTTTTCCGATGAGAAGTCAGAAGGGTATAAATCTAGAAAGATTACTCGCATGAACCTTATCCCAAAAAAAAAAACTGGACTGATTACTTGCATGAAGGGTTTTGACAATATTAGTTGAGATCGGGATTCAATCAGCTTCTCTTTTTGTGGTGCTTATTTTGCTTAGAGAAGACATAGAGTTTCCCAGTTGCTAAAAGGAATAGGATTGAATTTTTCTGGTTGAGGATGTGGGGTTTTTTCTAATTGAGTATGTGGTAGTTCATTTATTCTCTTACTAGGTAGCGCTCCTGTATGTTTAACATCATCCCTGCTTGCTATGTCTTAATTAAGGCACCAAGCAACAAATACAGATTCATCTTTTTTTCCTCGACGCAGTTTGATCCATACTTCCATTACTTCCACATTGTTTTGTGGGTATTTTGGTAAAGTACATGTAAAATGCATTATGTGGTGATGGCTCATTTTAAAAAAATAGTATTATGTCTTGATGGGGACGTTTAGTGTAAAATTTTACTTTCTTCATCAGTGAATTTCTCCTTTTGCTATCCTTAAAATCAGGACTCATGAATAGTTGGAGTGCTTTAAGTTAAAGAAATTTTCCATTGTGTCTATTAGGGATTTACATATCCCGTTCGCACTCATTTCCTCGAAAATATTCTGGAGATGTCGGGATACAGATTGACGCCAGACAATCAGATTGATGATTATGGTCAGGAGAGAACGTGGAAAATGAACAAGCAAGCTCCAAGAAAAAGGAAGAGCCAGATTGCTTCTGCTGTTGAGGTTTCCGACTTAAAAGCACTTCCACAGTTTTCATTTGCTACAATTCCTGTGCTAATATATTCTTTGTCGTCAGGATGCCCTCAGAGCTGCTGATTTCAAAGAATTTAGCCCTGTGACACGGGAGTCTTTGTCTTGTTGGAATCCTGATTGTATAGGCTTCAATCTTATAGAACATATTCTATGCCATATTTGTGAAAATGAAAGGCCTGGTGCTGTTTTAGTTTTTATGACTGGGTGGGATGATATAAATTCTCTGAAGGATAAGCTACAATGTCATCCTATCTTGGGAAATACCAGCTGTGTTCTATTGCTGGCATGTCATGGTTCTATGGCTAGTACGGAGCAGGTAAAGAAATGTGCATTAATCCTTTTACCTTGCATTTGCTTTACATGCTATATTTTTCTTACATGCAATTGTTAGGAAAGTGTTTTCTGTTACTAATCTGAAATTACAGTATAAGCATTACTAGTCATTCATGTTCTCTGTCCTTATACGTTTGGTAATTTATATATTGTGTTCTGCCCATTAACTGGTGATTTGATGCTTCTCTAGTCTATCAAGACAATGGCTTTTCTTACCTGTTGACTTGTTAGATTGAGCGGTTCTATAATTCACTAATTCCTACTTCAGAAAATAAAAAGGAGTTCACAGATGTTAATTTTCCAGTTTAGCATCTAAGTTCTTTATGTGTTGCTTACTCATTACTCGCTCTTCATGCATTTAGAGGTTAATATTTGACAAGCCTGAAGATGGAGTGAGGAAGATAGTGTTGGCTACAAATATTGCTGAAACCAGTATCACAATTGATGACGTAGTTTATGTTATTGACTGTGGCAAGGCAAAAGAGACGTCATATGATGCACTTAATAATACTCCTTGTTTGCTTCCTACTTGGATTCCAAAGGTTTCAGCTCGACAAGTAAGGCACTCTACTTTTCTTGTCCTTTTGTTTCTGAAATTTCTTGGAAGATATGGTTGTGTATGTGCTTTATAATAAATTGTGTGATTCATGCTTAGAATTTTGTGATGGATTTTCTTTCCCTAGCTCAGTGCAACAGTCTGCCAGGGGAAGGGAAGCGTGCACATGGGAAGGAATGCCTAATAGCTGCAAATAGATAGATTGACTAGCAAAGCAATAATGATACCCATGGGATTTTTTAGGTCTTTCAAAAATCTATCAAGTACAGTGATTATAACAATGCATCATCAGATGCTTTGTGAATCTACAAACTGTCAAAATATCATAAATATCACATTTCTGACCCTCATACAAGAACCTTTTCTTTGATGAATGGCCTGTGCTTTGAAGCACGATTCAATTTTAAGTTCAGATTTGACGAGTACT
This sequence comes from Nicotiana obtusifolia, assembly GCA_002018475.1. Classification (NCBI taxonomy): domain Eukaryota; kingdom Viridiplantae; phylum Streptophyta; class Magnoliopsida; order Solanales; family Solanaceae; genus Nicotiana; species Nicotiana obtusifolia. Next base: position 97,673 of record MCJB01048480.1, read on the forward strand.
TTTTTAACCTTAGGTTTACTTCATTCCAGGAAGTCCTTTGATCGAGGGAGTCTGATAATTTTTGGCTTATGCCACAATTTACTGTATGGGATCTTCTTGCTGTATCTCTACCCCGGATATAATTAAGATTTTCAGTTCTATTGAATTCCTGCTTGTCTTGGAAGTCAATCTTCATATTCTATATTTCGTAATAGCCCTTTTAAAAAAGAGACCTGTGGCTTACTAAAGACGCATTTATTACTTCAGTTTAAGGTAAAGCAAATGTTCCGAGTATGATGGTTCTCGGTGAAGCTTTGTTGCTCCCTTGTATTATGCACCTTAAGTCATGAAATTCCTAATTGGATTGTTAGTTTATGCTTCATCTTTTCCTTGTCTAATCTGCTATTGAATTCTATACAAAAGCTGTGAAACAGGAACAGCATTCTGTGTACTTCCCCTGCTTCTATGCTCCAAAGCATCACCCATGTTCTTATACCAAGTTAATTTGTATAAATTCAGCCATAGAATGAGTCCTTCTCCGAAAAAGAAAAAAAGAAATAAGAAAAAAAAATCAGTCAGAGTCATGTATCTATTCTTTTCTTATCTGTTGTATGTCAATATTTAAGGAAGACCTCTGCACTTGTTCTACGCTTTGTCTAGGGCAATTGTTGTGATATGAAGTCCTGCCAAATACACCTAGTGCAAATATGATAGAAGCTGTAGAATATTTTGGTTTTAGGCTAACAAAGTCATAAGTTACTTACTCCCTCTGTCCCAAACTTTATGTCCTAGGAAGGCTGAAAAAATGGTTCTGGTATTCAAATGGGAAAGCACCATTGAGTTGCTTTTGGATTTTCCAAAAAAAAAATTAAGAAATGTTCATGTTCAGCGGTTGGTTGATCCTTTGCTTTCACATTGAGTGTTTGCTAGTCGTTTAGGCCTGTGGGAGCCAACTGCAATTCTGGCTATAAAATGTTCTTTCTGGATAAGAACTCTGGCTATAAAATATTGAATAGGAGTTTTCCTTAGCGGATATCATTTTTGAATGCCCAAAAAGGTTAAGTAGACTTTCAGATTTTTGAGAAAGAAGGCTAAGTGGACACTACAATTTGGAAGATAGGGTGTCGCGGATACAGTCTACCAAGTAACTAGCAGTACTAAGAGTTTTCCAGAGACTCAACTCATCAGGGAAAAAAAATAGCTGAAGACTAAAGATGACACTATATATAATAGTATAGTTGTAGCTTGTCATTGCATAATAATTGGCAATGTAGCCTTCATTGATCTTTTACGTGAAACAAGTTGTTACTAACGATTCTTTTAATGTCAAGACCAAGAGTTCTTGGGTCTAAGCAAGATAAGTCTTTGGATGGTTGCAAAAGCTTGAAGTTTGAGTTGGAATGCAAACTCAGTGTACTTGGTATATTTCATCGTTGTTCTTCCCTTAAAAAATCCACCTTCTTTATTTCCTCATACCTTACCAAGAACACGAATAGGAAAAAAAGAAAGGGAATTGCTTAGAAAATTATATTATAGCCTATGAAAACACACTCATCACACACAGACACGCAGATAACAAGGCTCATTCCTCGGCCTTGGTAAATCATGATTTACTGGTAGAATGATATGACTCAAAATATGTGTAAGACCGCAAGGATTTTATTTCATTTTATTTTCTGTCAATCTTTTTTTGTTCATGACAAGTTTTTACCATGTTATGACATGTGCTTGGTACAAGAACTTTCTGTTTCTTTAATTGGAAGTTCTCCCTTTTCATGCTAATAATCTTTCGGTTACTTCCTATATAATTTAACTGTATGATGTTGTTTACTCATGCAACTGATAGAGAAGGGGAAGAGCCGGACGTGTTCAGCCTGGAGAATGCTATCATCTTTATCCCAAATGTGTGTATGATGCTTTTGCTGATTATCAATTACCAGAAATTCTGAGGACCCCTTTGCAATCCCTTTGTTTGCAAATTAAAAGTTTAAAACTCGGTAGCATCTCTGAGTTCCTTTCAAGGGCTTTGCAATCCCCTGAGTTATTAGCGGTAATGCTCATTCATATTTGTTACTCTTACTTGTTTATTTATGATATTTATAACAATTTTATTATTCTTACAGTTTATTGGCATATGCTGTAAGTTCAGACCATCTCGAAAATGGTACAAGTTCATTCTTTGCTTGTTGCTGTAAGTGAAGTTCTTCCTTTGTTTTGCTGATAGGTTCAAAAAGCTATTGAGTATCTGAAAATTATTGGGGCTTTAGATGAGAGTGAAAATTTGACCGTTCTAGGTATGAAATTTGGCTGTTATTGAATCATAATCATATTCAAGTCTAACCATTTAGTCCTCTGATTTTTCTTTGTCTTTGCTGTGGTTCAATGACAGGTCGTTACTTAACAATGCTTCCAATGGAGCCTAAACTCGGAAAAATGCTTATACTTGGTGCAACTTTGAATTGTTTGGAGCCGATATTAACTATCGTTGCTGGTCTTAGTGTCCGAGATCCCTTCTTGACACCGCTTGACAAGAAAGATGTAAGTCAAGCCTTCCACTTTTCTGTCAAATCAATGTTTGATTCATCTTCATTAGTTGGGTCAGACATACTTTCTTTGAGAGACCAGTAATCGTTTTGAGACATGCTACCTCTTGTTTTCAGCTTGCGGACGCTGCTAAGGCTCATTTTTCACATGATTATAGTGACCATCTCGCTCTTGTTAGAGCATATGAGGGCTGGAGGGATGCTGAAAGAGACCTAGCTGGATATGAGTACTGCTGGAAGAATTTTCTGTCTGCACAGTCTATGAAAGCTATTGATTCTCTTCGCAGGGAGTTTTACTCTTTGTTGAAGGATACTGGCCTTGTTGACAGCAATAATACTATCTATAATTCTTGGAGTTACGATGAGCACCTCCTTCGAGCAATTATCTGCTATGGGTTGTATCCTGGAATCTGTTCTGTCCTGGTAAAACCTGGTCTTTCTTTATATGCTTCAACCTAGTATCTTAGGGATCTTGTCCATAGTTATAGATGTATAATTGTATATTAGTGAAAGTGCCCTCTTGGGATGATCTTAATCTTTAACCTACCCNGTACAGGACGTGAATCAGAAGGCCTTTACTACCTTAACACACTCAGTCCTTCCACAACATGTCTAGTTACTGATCCTCCAGACTTAATCCACAAACGTTTAGGACATCCGAGTGTATCCAAACTTCAAAAGATGGTACCTAGTTTGTCTAAATTAGATTGTGAGTCGTGTCAGCTTGGGAAACATACTCGAGCTTCCTTTCCACGTAGTGTTGAGAGTCATGCAGAGTCTATTTTCTCATTAGTTCATTCTGATATATGGGGTCCTAGTAGAGTCAGTACAACCTTGGGATTTCGTTATTTTGTAAGTTTTATTGATAATTATTCAGGGTGTACTTGGCTTTTCTTAATGAAAGATCGTTCTGAATTATTTTCTATATTCTAGAGTTTCTGTGCTGAAATCAAAAACCAATTTGGTGTTTCTATTCGCATTTTTCGAAGTGATAATGCCTTAGAATATTTATCCTCTCAGTTTCAGCAGTTTATGACTTCTCAAGGAATTATTCATCAGACATCTTGTCCTTATACCCCTCAACAAAATGGGGTTGCAGAAAGAAAGAATAGGCACCTTATTGAGACTGCTCGTACGCTTCTAATTGAATCTCGTGTTCCGCTGCGTTTCTGGGGCGATGCAGTTCTCACATCTTGCTATTTGATTAATCGAATGCCTTCATCTTCCATCAAGCATCAAGTCCCTCATTCAGTATTGTTTCCCCAGTCACCCTTATACTCTCTCCACCTCGTGTTTTTGGGAGCACATGTTTTGTTCATAACTTAGCACCTGGGAAAGATAAGTTAGCTCCTCGTGCTCTCAAGTGTGTCTTCCTTGGTTATTCTCGTGTTCAGAAGGGATATCGTTGTTATTCCCCTGATCTTCGTAGGTACCTTATGTCAGCTGACGTCACATTCTTTGAGTCTAAACCCTTCTTTACCTCTGCCGACCACCTTGATATATCTGACGTCTTACCTATCCCTACCTCTGAGGAGTTTACTATATCTCCTTCTCCGCCTTTGACCACAGAAGTTTCACTCATACCAACAGATGATGAGTCTGGTGTTGTTCCACCACTCTTGGCTTATCATCGTCGTCCACGCACTACATCAGGCCCCACTGGTTCCCGTCCTACACCTGCCCCTGCTCCTACTGCGGATTTGTCTCTTCCTAGTACACCGATTGCACTTCGGAAAGGTATACGGACCACACGTAACCCTAATCCTCATTATGTTGGTGTAAGTTATCATCGTCTGTCATCTCCCCATTATGCTTTTATATCTGCTTTGTCCTCGGTTTCCATTCCTAAGTCTACAGGTGAAGCGTTGTCTCATCCGGGTTGGCGACAAGCTGTGAGTGACGAGATGTATGCTTTACATACTAGCGGTACTTGGGAGCTTGTTCCTCTTCCTTCAGGTAAATCTACTGTTGGTTGTCGTTGGGTATATGTTTGGTAAGTTCAGCACGGTGATCCAGGAATTTGGCATGATTCGCAGTGAAGCTGATCACTCTGTGTTTTATCGGCACTCTGCTTCAGGTCTCTGCATTTATCTGGTAGTCTATGTTGATGATATTGTTATTACTGGCAGTGATCAGGATGGTATTACCAATCTAAAGCAACATCTATTCTAGCACTTCCAAACAAAAGATCTAGGCAAATTAAAGTACTTTCTGGGTATTGAGGTTACCCAGTCTAGCTCAGGCATTGCTATTTCTCAACGAAAATATGCTTTAGACATTCTTGAGGAGACAGGGATGATAGGTTGCAGACCTGTTGACACTCTGATGGATCCGAATTCTAAACTACTGCTAGGACAGGGGGAGCCGCTTAGCGATCCTGCAAGCTATAGGCGGTTAGTTGGTAAATTGAATTATCTCACAGTGACTAGACCCGACATTTCTTATCCTGTGAGTGTTGTAAGTCAGTTTATGAATTCTATAGTCATTGGGATGCAGTTATACGCATTATTCGGTATATAAAGTCGGCTCCAGGCAAAGGACTACTGTTTGAAGATCGAGGTCATGAGCAGATTGTTGGATACTCAGATGCTGATTAGGCAGGATCACCTTCTGATAGACGTTCTACGCCTGGATATTGTGTGTTAGTAGGAGGAAATTTGGTGTCTTGGAAGAGTAAGAAACAGAATGTAGTTGCTCGCTCTAGTGCAGAAGCAGAATATCGAGCGATGGCTATGGCAACATGTGAGCTAATATGGACCAAACAATTACTCAAGGAGTTGAAATTTGGTGAAATCAGTCAAATGGAACTTGTGTGCGACAATCAAGCCGCCCTTCATATTGCATCAAATCCTGTGTTCCATGAGAGAACTAAACACATTGAGATTGATTGTCACTTCATCAGAGAAAAGATACTCTTAGGAGAGATTACTACAAAGTTTGTGAGGTCGAATGATCAGCTTGCAGATATTTTCACCAAGTCCCTAACTGGTACTCGTATTGGTTATATATGTAACAAGCTCGGTACATATGATTTATATGCACCGGCTTGAGGGGGAGTGTTAGTTTTGTAGATATGTATATATATATATAATAGTCTTGTCCCACATTGGTAGAAGAGTAGTATATGCTTTGTGAAATATAGTTATAAATAAGGGCTTCTTGTATTGAATAAGAATATCAATAATATATTCTCTTTTTCCCGTGCTTTCTCACACCTGCTTCGGATGGTGGTACTGATATTAATGCTTTTGCAGCATAATGAGAAGTCATTTTCGTTAAAAACAATGGAAGATGGTCAGGTGCTTTTACACTCGGTGAGTATAATACCTGCGTATTTGGTGTTCTTTAATTTAAGTCACATTGATTTAACTCTCTCTTTCTTGTTATATACAAAGAACTCCATTAATGCCCGGGACTCCAGGATACCATATCCCTGGCTGATCTTCAACGAAAAGATCAAAGTGAACTGTGTCTTTCTCCGGGATTCCACAGCTATCTCCGACTCAGTGCTGCTTCTATTTGGAGGAACCATCTCAAAAGGAGAAGTGGTGAGCTCCCATCTTGCCCTCCTTTGATCCAAGATCCTGAAGGAGAATTTGTGTACAGATGTAACTCCCAAGTCTAAATTAACCTGCTTACATATATATTCTCTTGTTGATTAGAATGATTTTCTTCATTTCACAGGACGGTCACTTGAAAATGTTAGGTGGATACTTAGAGTTCTTTATGAGCCCTACTATAGCAGAAATGTATAGAAGTCTAAGAAGAGAGCTTGATGAATTAATTCATACTAAAGTAAGTCATTGTTTACTATCTCCATTTGTCTTCAATTCTGCTAATGGATTGGTGCACAATAGATGCAACGCTATTTTGATTTGTGCCTTCTCAAGTCTGAAGAAGTGCAGATTTTGTTTAACATTTTTTGAAATTATTGTTAATTGAAGTCGACAATTGGCATGTACAGCTCCTGAATCCTAGGATGGATGTACATAGTTATCATGAACTTCTGTCAGCAATACGGTTGCTTATCTCAGAGGATCAATGCGGTGGCAGATTTGTTTTTAGTCGTCAGGTTTTACTAACTCCCAAGCTATGTGCTGCAGCAGCACCACCAGCTCCGATGTCAAGGACTGAAAGTGGTCCCGGCGGTGAAAATTCTAAGTCTCAGCTACAGACGTTGCTGAATCGAGCAGGGTATGCAACACCAACCTACAAGACAAGGCAACTTAATAACAATCAGTTTCAAGCAACTGTAGAGTTCAATGGGATGCAGATAATGGGACAGCCTTGCAACAACAAAAAACAAGCTGAAAAAGATGCAGCAGCTGAGGCTCTGCAATGGTTGTTGGAAGGGCACCGTGCAGGTACTGATTACATTGAGCGGATGTCTCTGTTTCTGAAAAAGAGCAAGACAGAGCATAGATGAGTTGGGATTAAAGCAGACATCACAAACTGGCATTAGCGTGATGCTTGGGACAGCCTCATGTCCTTGGTTTTGCTCGGGATGAGTTCAGAGGAGCATCCTATGTTGGCAGCTTTACAAATATAGACGAACATGATATGCAAACCATGAGCAATCATAAAGTATGCCTACTAATGGCAGACTGATTTTCAAGTCTCGTGAAAATGCGCGGTGGGCTCAGCAGCATAGACTGCCTCCGAAATCTGGAAATAAAACTAGATCCGAGGGGGAGACGAACAATGTTGGATCTCTTGGCTTCTTTTGACTTTGTTCTAACTATGCCTTTTCAGCTGCTCAGCCTGGTCATCGAGGGAATGCACCCAAAATTACATCTTAGCAATGAGGAAATGCTTCATATATTTGCTAAGCAAATCAATGCTCTGGCATTGTTAAACGCAATGATCAAGCTTATCTTTATCCTTTGTATATATTAAAGATTTTATGAAATTCCATTTTGCTGTTAATGGCTGCTCTTAGAATTTTGGAAGGTCAGCTATCTGGATGTTTCATTTCGTATGCTTTTCCTTAAAGGGTCCGGTGCCTGTTGGTTACATCTCGAGGCTATTTGACTGCTCGCTGATTAATATACGCAGAGGCGAATCAAGAATCTTAAGCAATATCCGTGGAGTACCACTACATCTATAATTCCTTTGCAGATATAGCTGTCAGTCTAACATAAGGATGTACGTTTTTTAGAATTGTTTTAATATACGTGTGTTTAAGTACAATCTTCAAGCTGAAGCCAACGAGTTTGGAGCATCCAGTTTAGTCATTTATGCCAGTGCTGCTGAATTCCATGTTGTGCGGACTTTCCACAACAGCTGCTGCACCCTTGTCGTATTTTTTAAAAATGCAAAAAAAATGCATTATCGTTGAAGGATCCGACATTTTCGGAGAATTCGAGCTATAGACTGCTTTTGAATATCATGAAGTGCTCAAAATGCTAGCACCAGCATGAGCCTGCAAGTGCAAGTGGTTGGTTGCATGTACAAGTTATTATGATTTGTAATTCCTACCTTTTCAGCATTTTCAAAGGGTGTCAGGTTCATTCTACTAGGTACCGCTAAACTCGTATAGTTTTATGGTTAGAAGTAGACTCTTCGAATTTTCTCTCCTCTAAACTTTTCAAGGTTGACAACTTATAATCAATCTGTTCAAATGGTACACGTGTCATTGATTTTGCAGGAGGGTCAATTTTGTGTATGATACCTGCAATGGGTTTCAGGTGGATGTTTTCTTTGTTATCGTAGGTCTTGTTGAACTCCATTGAGTAAAGCTTGTGAATTTTGATTCTTTAGAAAGTGCAAGTATGATTTTGTTTCCTGTATTAACCTGTTTGGCCAAGCTTAAATGGAGGACTATAAGCTTAAATGACTGAAGGTTAAATTTAATAGATATCACACTCCCAGAATTGAAATTTGTCAGTAACTTAGGGACTAAAAGCGCAATATTCCTTTGATTATAGTATCTTCTGATTTTGTCAAATTAAGACACCCTATTTTCGTCCTTTATAATCCTCGTCCCCTAGAAAATGCGAAAGAAATAAATTTCATTATCCTACGTCGAGTTTACTGATCTGGTTTGTATTTTATGGAATTCGCTCTTAATTAAATGACTATTTAATTTACATATGTTGTGTGAGATAAAAACGTTATTGGTGTAGTTTGACATGTCACGTTACTTAGTATTTTAGCATGTCACTTAACATTTTGATCATGTTATCAATTAATGATAATTATACTATAAATTTGCTTGTAGTTACCTTATAAAAAATATATTTTTATAATAATATTAGCATTGTTTGTAGCATAAAACTTAAACTCATTGAATAATGCATTTTGAATAGTTGGTTTGAAATTGTAATTATCAATGTCAACAAAACCAAATGAGGAAAAAAGTAATGGACAAGAAGAAAACCAACATCAAAATATCACATATTTAAATTAATTGCTTTGTCCAATGCAAGTTCCATATTTCGAGATTGGCCTAATAAGACCTTTTGAGAGACAATAGTCACATAAAGTGACATAACGTAAACCAACTTCTGGTTCATCTCGTGTTTCTAAGTATGCGCTACTTAACTAGGGATAGAATATTCCATATTTTTATTGTTTTTTCAAAAAGGACAAGGACAGAAGAAAAAAGAAAACAGTCCTCGAAATGGGACATTTGATCCGGCTGTCGGAATCACTCGATTAGATTAGGTGTGAATAATGTGGAGAGAAATGGAATCTTCTGATCATATGAGTTTGAGACAGCCAGGGAAAGCTCTGTTCCTTGCTGTCCTTCAACACCTTAAAATTTTAGCAAAATCACCTTTGTCTATTAGACTATATCACTATATGGAGAAAGTTTGGCTTGACAATAGAGGGTGCAAATGTGGTGCTTTTGCAATTCTACCATCAAATAAAAGATGATATATTAACTTAACATTCAATTATAAAGGGGCATAATATAGTAAGCATCTTTAGCAAGGCTGAGGTATTGCAAACATTACTATATATATAGATATCATTAAACTCGAGAAGAATGAATGCGGCCGCAATGACGGTTCAAACAATCAAACCTTTTTATAATAACATCATTTGTTCTTATATTTTTTGAATGCTACAGCAAAGTATTGTTGTAAGGAATATGCATTATAACATAATATGAAAATTAATTTCAGCGAAAACTTGACCGTTATAGTAAAGTATTGTTATACAGAATATCTATTATAAAGAGGCGTGACCGTACTATATCTACCGTTTGTGTCAAGACCAATAAGTTTGAGATGAGACTATTATATTTGTCAACTTGCTGTTATGTTTTGCTGCTATAGAGGTGTGGCCACATTAAGTATAGTGTCATATTCTTAATCACAAGTTAATTCCAAATGACAACCCAGAGTTAAGAGTCACATCTTCATTTGAGATGATACTAAAGCTTAGGCAAATACCAAACATGTACCTACTACAGACGTTGGCAAAAAAGGGACCTCCTCCTTTCTCCTTCATCTATTTTATTCCTTTTTATTTAAATTGAAGTTTGTGCCTAATTTCTATTAGGAAGTCTCTATCTTATCTGCCTTTCTATGTAAAGTGATTTCATTCTAGAGGCATATAAGTTACAAATGAAAAAGTCAAATAAGAAAATAAATTGAATTACAGTAACAGAAAAAGGAATTAAAAAAAAATTATATAGCTAGGAATAGTTAGAAGCCGAGGTCTAACAAGAAGATGCAAGGGAGCTTGCGGATCAAAGGCTAAAATTCTCTACAAATTGCAAGTGTTCAAGCATTCAAGCACTTCAATATAAGTTTTAAGTATTCAAGATCAAGAACGAAGTCAAATCGAATATAAGGCGTTCAAATTATTGTCCGTCCCAACCATCAACACGTACGTGACGGGGAGATCAAATTCAAATTGAAGATCAAGCTCAAATGCCTTGGAATTTATCTTAAAAAAGAAAACTCAAAGCAATTATAGAGCTTGTAATACTCATATTATTTGAAATAAAAATATTATAATTGTTGCATTATTTTTCAGTCCCGATTAATTTCTTGACGCAAATTTTATTATATACAAACCCATGTTCAATAAGTGAAACATACAATTCATCATACAGCTAGGGAATAGTTCGATGATCAGGAGTTGTCCGCGAAGACTTGTAAAAGAGATACGGTTTTATAAAGGATTTTAATGGTTCTAAATATCATACAAATAAGTGAAGAAGTTGTTCGCGGAGTTGAACATTAATTCAAATTGTTCAGAAGAAGTGGGGAATGAAGAGGGGGTTGAAAGAGTCTAGTTTATGCTTTGTCTGAAAAGTATAGGATGAGAAAAGGGGAACTAAGTAATCAAAAGAATATAAGAGTCTGTTAGGAAAGCCATTTAAAATTGGTTTTGGGTATAATTAGGTGTAATTACACAATTTATTATATTTGTCTGACTAAGTAATTACTTGGTCAGCATGAAATTGAATGTAATTGGAGAAGTGTAATTACAATCTCCAATTCTCAAGGAGACTGAGATTGGTGGTAAGTACACCGTGTAATTATAAGGTTACTTTTTAATTTTTCTTTTCTTTTAACTTTCCTTTCTTCCATTATTTTAATTTTTAATATTATTTTTAATATTTTATTTCTTTTTCAATTTTAAAAATATAATTTTTTTGTACTGTCACACCTCTTTTCGGTACATTCCCGAGAAGGAAATATATAAAAAGAATTTTTCCAATTAAAGTGACATTATTCGAACTGGGATTATTTATTTGTTTATTTTTTTTTTTAGAGTCGCCACTTGGAATATTTTAATTGGTGTTCCAAGTCACCGATTTATTTTATCCCAGATCGAGGAAAATTTCGACTTTCTTTTTGAAGTCTGCGAACCAGAAATTCTAAGTAAGGAATTCTGTTAACCCGAGGGAAGGTGTTAGGCACCCTCGGATTCCGTGGTTCTAGCACGGTCGTTTAGTTGTTACAATCGGCTTAATATCTGATTTTAATCCCTGTTATTAACCTATGGTGCATTTTTACTTTATTATGCTTTTCCGCTTTTAAATTATTGAAGAATTGCAATGTTAATCAAAATATGTCACGAATTACGTCACATAAATGCACCCGTAATTTGTAGCATCTTTTAATTAAACACCGGGATTTGGATTTGGGTCACATAAATGCGCACCCGAATTTGGAAGATCGAATTATTAAAATAGCGCGCCTAAAGCAACTACGTGTTATTGTTTTTTGACTTGTAGAGGGCCATGAAATTTGCTAAATGGCACGCCTCAATTTTTTCTAAATGTTCAATTAACGAGGGCCATACGTTTGTATATTTATTTGGTATGGCACACCTCAGGTTAATTTTAATATTTAAAATTGTTTAAGTCGGACCGCCTAAAAGGCACCCCCGAAGGTTGGCATCGTCACTATGTCACGGAAACCGTACCCATAGCGACAATGTAATTAATCATGTTTAATTTAACTTCCTAAGTTCACAACATTGAAAGCTTATTTATCTTAAAAAAGAAAACTCAAAGCAATTATAGAGCTTGTAATACTCATATTATTTGAAATAAAAATATTATAATTGTTGCATTATTTTTCAGTCCCGATTAATTTCTTGACGCAAATTTTATTATATACAAACCCATGTTCAATAAGTGAAACATACAATTCATCATACAGCTAGGGAATAGTTCGATGATCAGGAGTTGTCCGCGAAGACTTGTAAAAGAGATACGGTTTTATAAAGGATTTTAATGGTTCTAAATATCATACAAATAAGTGAAGAAGTTGTTCGCGGAGTTGAACATTAATTCAAATTGTTCAGAAGAAGTGGGGAATGAAGAGGGGGTTGAAAGAGTCTAGTTTATGCTTTGTCTGAAAAGTATAGGATGAGAAAAGGGGAACTAAGTAATCAAAAGAATATAAGAGTCTGTTAGGAAAGCCATTTAAAATTGGTTTTGGGTATAATTAGGTGTAATTACACAATTTATTATATTTGTCTGACTAAGTAATTACTTGGTCAGCATGAAATTGAATGTAATTGGAGAAGTGTAATT
>MCJB01048480.1:112286-134513 GCA_002018475.1 Nicotiana obtusifolia
GTGAGGAAGGAGTTAGATTAGGGTTAGTTTTAAGGAGCCTTTTATATTTAGGAGGGATTAATTCATGGCCGTTGATCTTATTGTGATCAACGGTCCAGATGAGGCAAGGGTTAAAGGGGTTGGGCTAACCGGTTGGGCTGGGTATTTGGGCCAAATTTTTTTAAATTTTAGCCCAATTCGTTTTAAACCTTAATTAATCCCTCTTTTAATTGTTAAATAATTTTCTAAAAACAAAAGTCCTAGTAAAAATAAAATCCTAATTCATCAAAATGTGCAATTAAACTAATTTAACATAATTCTAGGCTCTATGAATTAAAACTTAAAAGATGCACTATTTTATGATTTTTAATTTTATTTTTTTTTTCTTGAATTAATGACCTAATAATTAAATATGAGTAATTATAGATCCAATTAATTATTAAAATGGCTAATAATCAATTTGAACTATTTTACTTATTTTTAGGAGTATTTAGGGCGGGGCAAAAATCACGTGCTCACAACAGTGGAGTGCAAACCTAATGTAGAGCGCTGCAACTATAAATGAGTATGCCTGGGCTAAGCCCAAAGGCCGCCCTACAGCTGGTGATTGAAATGCCTTGGTGAGCTATATTTGCAACAAATTGGCCTATCCTTTTCGGTAAATTGGTGAGCAGTCCGCAATTCTATCTTACGTATTAACTTCGAATGTGAAAGCGAAGAATAATTATATCTCTTTTTTTATTTCTATATATTATCTTAGTGTTTCTGATATCGTGCAATATTTGTTAAAAAACGATTCAATTTTTAAATAATTTAGGTAAATTCAGTTATTAAATAAAATTAAAATAAAATAGTAGAATAAATTTGATGAAATTTGAAAGTGGTTTAAATCTAAGCTATCATAATCGCATCCCATCTTTAAAGAATGATTTTTGTCGCGTAAGGAGGACTCTATGTGATATGTCTGCTGGAAATATCAGTTAACACTATATACAATTAAAAAATTTATTTTATTATGTAAACCTACTTATAAAATATATTTTACTATGTATACCTATTTTATAAATTTACTTGACCATGTATACTTATAGTACTCCAAATTGAAATATTATGTATTCTAAATTAGAATACTATAATATGTTTGATTTGAATTTTGTATTTAAAATTAGATTATGAAATTTTGGTTTGAACATTGAATTTCAAATTAGATAATTATGATATATTTTGTTGAATGTTGTATTTCAAATTAGAATATTATGGCATGTTTAATTTGAATATTGTACTCTTAGTTGAAATATTATGATATGCCCGATTTAGATTGCATCCCAAATCATAATATTAGATTATGTTTCAGAATATGTGAGAAGTTTGGAGGTATATAGTTTAATACTTTTGGAATATTTGATATAATTTTACAACTTAAGAATATCATGAAAGTAATTTTACAAATGGCTATATTAATCGTGATAATAGTTATACTTGCAGTTAAAATTACAATTGAAACAATTTTTGTTTTCTTTCCTATTCTTTCTTTAATTTTCTATAACAAAGTTAATTCACATGTTCATATGAAATTTATTGCAGTTCTCATTACAGTGAATGATAACTTTTTTCTTTGTTTAAGTTAAACATAAATGCAGCTAAATCAATCATTACTCATGTCAAATAAGTTATGCAATTATATATTTCTCTGTCTGTGTTTTGCATAATTTCGTTCACAGTGGAAGTATAGAGCAGTTTCCACTCTTCATAATAGCAGTATATTTAAATTTTATTCTTCAAAATTTGAAAATTATAATCTCTAAGTTCTCTTCTTTACCTCAAATACTTATATACAAACCAATTAGCATTTGAAGGAATGAATTTAGAAATGAAAATTTTTATCAAGAAATAAGGATATCAAAACCGAAAAACAATCAATGCAAAATAGTTGCTTTTTTAAACATAAAGAAAAGTAGCATATGATATTTTTATCTTTAATTTGTTGACATGTTTATTTTACGAGAATGAAAAGAGTACATTTGAATACCTCATATTATTTTAGTATCTTCGTTTATCATTTAAAATTAAAATTTTAAAATCCTCAAGCAAAGATGTAGCGTTTCATTTTGTAATACCTTTTTTAATCTTATAGCCTTTCAGTTCCGACTAAATTATCATTTTCCCATTATCTATACTGAAAGAAAGTAAAGATTTTATACAGCAAATTAAAATATGCGAAATAAAAAGAGGCGCAATAGCCATATCCATATAAAAGGAGAGGTAGAATGTGACATTAAAAGACCCTACTTGTGGCGTGTAAAATGAGGTGGTCCCAACTCTTTCAGCAAACTAATAAGCATGTATAAGTGATAAAGCTATAAAGTACAATTTTATAGAAACCTTTTTAAGCTACTAGGTGAAGCATACATGTTTCCTCAAACTGTGGTTTTATATATATGGAGCCTCCCTTGCTTTCAAAATACTAGTTTCAGCAAATCAATGTACATTTTTTCCCCTATTTAATGGAAGCAATGCTTCACGCCTACCTAAGATAATAAGGTATGCGACTGGATTCTTAACTTAATCATTTTGGTTTTCATATACATAAGTCGAAACATGCTAGAAATTATACTAGTACATAAAAGTATTTGGCTCCTTTTCCTTGCTTTCTTTTGACTAAATTCATACTTTTTTCAACGGAAATTTTGATTTGTAGTCTACTACAAGTGTTATTTAATTTATGATCATTTCCTACAAGAAAGTGCTAACAATAAACGAAATCTATAAATGAAAACAATTTTTTTACACAAGCTCTTTTTCTTCTAATTGTAAATGCTTAGGAGATCATTCCTTACTTTTGGATACTCAAAATAGTCAATTAATTCAATTTATATGTCTATCTATCTTAGGTGTGATAAATAGTCTTTTAGAAAATTAAAGTACAAGTACACGTAAATGAGGGATAAAACGGATATCAAATATGGCTTCAAGGACAAAATATCACACGTGTTTTAGGTCTATGTTTACCCTAAACTACGGGTAACAATTAGATCTGTACGTGATATTAGGGATACGTGACTGGCCTGGTACAATTAAAGAATGAACGATACATAAAGGCTAAATTAAATAAATAAAAGAGTAAGCAAACCGTCGAAGTTGAATAATTCAGCTATGACGGTGTTTACCCTTAACTACAAGCAACAATTAAATTTGTACGTGGTATTAAGGATACGTGATTTGGCCTGATGCAATTAAAGAATGAATAATAAATAAATGCTAAATTAAATAAGTAAAAGAGTAAGCAAACCACCGAAGTTGAATAATTCAGCTGTGACGGAATGAATAATAATAAAATAAGTATTTGATGAAGAAAACATTCAAAATATGTTAACTTTGTATATTGATCATATGTTGTGTGCTGTTTACGGTAGGGTTGAATTCTTTATATAGGAGGAGAAAAGAATTTCATACAAGGTAAAAGACTTATTTACAATGTAAGAAATCCATAAAATCAATGGGTTCAACGTCTTTGCTTATTTGGGCCGTGATTTTCCGCCGAGATGTTTAAAAGTCACGAGATTCCCGGCCCTTCCGTTACACAAATTTGTTATTTTTACCATAAGATATTTTACCCGGATCGGTTTAGATAATATTACCTCAAACGCTTCGGTTTCGAACTTCGTTCTAATGACGTCCGACCCAAGACTTCCCTTCTCGATGACTCGGTCTTGGATTACCGGAGTGCGACCTTAATCAACACCGATCTTCGAAACCCAAGACCGGTGCTTCCTATGCACTTGATAGTATCTGATCCCATACAGACGGAATGAACAAGAATGAATTAAGTATTTGATGAAGAAAACAGTCAAAATATACTAACTTTGTATATTGATTGTATGTTGTGTGTTGTTTACAATAGGGTTGAATTCTTTATATAGGAGGAGAAAAGAACTCCATATAAGGTAAATGACTTATTTACAAGGTAAGAAATCCCTAAAATCACTAGGTTCAACATCTTTGCTGATTTGAGCCATGATTTCCACCAAGATGTTTACAAGTCACGAGATTCCCGGTCCGTCCGTTACACAAATCTGATATTTTTACCATAAGATATTTTACCCCGATGGTTTTCAATAATATTACCTCGAACTCTTCGGTTTCGAACTTCGTTCTGATGACGTCCGACCCAAGACTTCCCTTCTCGATGTCCTGGTCTTGGCTTATCGGAGGGCGACCTCAATCGACACCGATCTTCGAAACCCAAGATGGTGTTTCCTATGCACTCGATCGTATCCGACCCCATACAGATAGTCCCCTCGTTTTTTGGAGAGTAATGACAAGAAACGATACGAGCCGCCGCTTTTTCCAAGATTAAAGTTAAGTGGAAACACACCTATAGAGAACGATACAAAGTTCGAAGCTTCAAATCAGATAACATAAAAACATCTTGTTGATGGATAACGGCAGCATGATGACGCACGTGGCCACTATCAAAAAGGTCTCTCGTGTCCCAGCTGGCGACAAATCCTGTAATTTCTGCAAATACCAATTAATGGTTTCCTATCTCGTGTTTCGAACCGCCGCTTTTGAAGAGTATAAATAGCCTCTTCATTCTTCAATTTCAAGTTTGCATCGTTTGAATATTCTTGCTCTCTGCATTTTTGCTCTTCAAGTAAACTTCTTTCATACACTTCCCTTTGCTCGCTTCCCATCTCTTTAACTCTAATGGCGAAAACATCTAAATCTGTTCCTCAAAAATAACAACCTTCTTCCTCTCAACCGGCTGAAGAGGTTGAGCCTGTCATTGTTGAGGAAACTTTGGCAGAGCCTCCTTTAAAAGCTTTCATACCGGTCGGATGCTCGAATCTCTCCGACTTTAAGGTAGAGAAGGCCTCCTCAGTACCGGGCCGGGGCAAACCGGTCGCTAGGTACATTAGCTCAATCACGGACAAAATCCTTGACAGGGTGAAAAACTGAGTGTAATTGGGTTGGCAAGGACGTGGTAGTCCCCTCTCCGGATGAGGCGATTACCACCTACGTGGAGCGTTGTTTGAGTGTCTATACCTACCCCTTCACGTTGAGACCTTTGGACCCCACTATTATCGCCTTTTGGAAAAGGTACAACGTTACATTGGGTCAGATTCACCCCTCCGTTTGGCGGATAGTTCACCTTTTCCGCTTTTTACGAGTAAGGTCGATGGGCACCCCTTCATCGTTGATCATTTACTTCGACTGTACAGTCCCCGAGTCTTCCGAGGGGGACTAATAAAACCTGCTCGCCGAGCCAGCAAAGCTCCATTTTCGAGCATTGATTAGGACAATGACCGGGATTGGATGAGCCGATTCGTTTGAATAAGAACCTCAGACCTTATCCCTGCAGAAAACATGTCGTTCCCTGAAAAGTGGAACATGGACCATAAGCATCATTTTCCTATCTAAATTTCTCTGTTGTTCTTCTTTTGATATCTTATTGATATATTTTGTAAGGTGTAGCCGTTTCTCAAATGCCGTCCACGATTCAACACTTGGTGGAGTGGGTCCAGAAAGTGGTAGCTCAGAGGATCTACTCGGAGCGCGCTTGGCATGAGATATCGAAAGGTCTTTGGGAGGCAAAAAATCATGGTGAGCTCGATAATGTTCATATTCCTTGTCACATGTGATCGGCGCTGCTAATATCTCACTTCCTCCTTTCTTTGTAGGTCTATTGAGTAGAGGACCTCGAGGTAGGGGCGAGGACCGGGGCATGCGATGATGCAGGAGAGGCAGTACAAGGAACCTCGGACCTCCCAAACATAATGGACTCTCCCTCTTTCTTGGAGGCAACCCTCAATGAAGCCCGGGCTGCAAGGATGCATGCGCCGAGCAAAGGCCAGGTAACGGCATAACCCTTCGAAGACTTTTTCGATTGAGTGCCATCGGCTGGTACCTCCGGGCTCAAAGTGCCGAGAAAGAGTCCTTCCGCCAAGACGAGCGGGGCATCTATCGGTCTCAAGTTAGTCGGTAGATTTCCCACTCCAAGTTCCAATCCTGATCGGAAGAGGATAGTAAAGTTCACCATTCCCAAAGATGTTAGGGCTTTGGCTGCGCCTGCGGGCGTGGCTAGCTACTTTTGGTATTTGGTGACCAAAGAGGATCAGGCTGCAATGGATGCGGTGGACGAGGCCTATTTATTCAATGAAGCTCAACAGACGGCAAACAAGGTAAAATTCCTCATAAGCTCTATTTGGCGTTCGTTATCTTATTCTTAGACTTGTACTGACTGTTTCATTTTTTTCTCACACTTTGTAGTCTTCTGTGCTTCATCACGAAGAATCCTTCGGCTAAGGGAAGAAAAGGTACGTCACCAGCGACTCGAGGGGGGGATATCAAACCTTCGAGCCGAGCTGGACTTCATGCGCAGAGAGCATGAAAAAGCACTTGACCAGCTGGGGCAACAACTTGACCGAGTAAATCAACTTTGATCTGCAGTGAGCGAGGCCGAGGTAGAAACCAGTTAATGGAGAGCCAAGGCCAATATATTGACTTCAGAAGAGGAAACCCTCCGGGCTCGCGTAGTCCCCTTAGAAGAGCAAGTTTTCGAGGCACAAGATAAAATTGGGGTTCTGATTAAGAGCACCGATTCACTTCAGTCCCAAGTTGAGACGCTCACTCTAGATCGGGATATTTTGGTGAACGAGATGCAGTTAGCAAAATCCGAGATTGCCACATCCAAAGCCGAGGCTGATGATCTGATAGCTCAATACAGAGCTGATGCTGAGGCCGTCCACGAGCAACCAAAGATTCTGGTCGAGTACGCCAAATGCCAAACCCGCCTTTCCGTTCTCAAGGAGCTGCAACGTCGAGACTTCAATCTATCTACCGAGGTCGATGAAGCAGTAAAGATTGAAGCCGGTGTTAGAAAGCGGACCTTCCCTGAAGAAGAAGAAGAAGAAGAAGAAGAAGATGATGATGATGATTCTGATTGATGCTGTCTGTAATATGATACGACCTTTTTATAACATACTATAATTTGTATATATAAAAGAATTCTCCTTTTTTGACTGGCTTTGTTCTTAATTTCAATCTCGCAAATTTTTCTGCCTCCCGGGCTTAGCTAGGATTTATTTCACCATAGATTTTCTTCATCCATGGCCGACCGAATAAGGCCCACACCTCGAATTGAGGAGTCGAGATTTGGCTTGATAGGTCTTATTTCTTTCCTAACTCCGTTAATTTGGTAGGACCTTGGTCCGTTAAGCAATTGAATCTGTCTTAACAGATTTCAACCCGATTTGACCTTAGCCTTTTACGAATTCGGAGTTGTCTTAATAGGTTTTATTTCTCCCTGAATTTTATTAGTTCAATGCGGCCTTGGCCTATTAAGAAATCGGGATCATGCCTTAGCAGATTTTGTTCCCTTTTGAATTTTACTGACTTGATTTGGCCTTAGCCCTTTTAAAGAATCGAGGTTTTGCCTTGGTAGGTTTCAGTCATCCTCAAATTTAACTCGATTCTGCCTTAGCCTTTTATAAATTGGGATTTGCCTAAATAGGTATTATTTCCCTTCGAGTTTTGCTAACTCGATACGGCCTTGGCCTTTCAAAAAAAATTGGGGTTTACCTTAATAGGTCTTATTCCCCTCTGAATTCCGTGCAAATATTTGAACAATGTTAGTTTTTGATAATGTAATGAAAATCGAAGAGGCCCTTGGGCTCATAAACAAAATATCAGTGCCAAATATCCTTTATTAGCATTTATACACTCGTACAACTTTGCTTAAGGGGTAGATCAATCTATTCGGGCACGGTACTTTCGACTGTTTGACCCCTACATTGATTCCTAATGATTTACGACGAGTACCCCCGAATTGAAGTAGCTAAGCAAAGATTCGAAGTAGACAAGCAATCTTCAGATACCAAAGGTCGATCGAAGTTGTGCACCAAATATCATTATTTTCGATGAGAGACCGATCTAAGTTAGCACGATTCTTGGTTACCTCATTAAAAACCTTGCCGTAAAACCCAATTTGGGACAAAATCGGTCGAAGAAAAAAGAGAGCAACGCGTGCTTTCAGTCCCAGTGTCTCGTGCTTCCTGGCTCGAGGTCACTTTATTTACTACCTGCAGATGTTAGTATTATAAAATAAACAAATGAAAAAAGAAATTTATTACCTTAACAATAGTATTGCTTCTGGTGGCTCACGCTCCAATTGTTTAACAGTTGTTTGCCATCCATAGTTCCGAGCTTGTAAGATCCCTTTCCGGTAACCTTCAAGATAGCATAGGGCCTTTCCCACTTTGGTCCTAGTTTCCCCTCATTTGAATCTCCAGTGGGGTGTGATTCTTCTGAGTACGAAGTCCCCAGTGTTAAAATATCGAAGGTGGGCTCTCCAGTTGTAATATCTTTCAATCTTTTGTTTTTGTGCCACCATTTGAACCAGGGTCGCTTCCCTTCTTTCATCCAATAACTCTAAGATGATGTTCATAGCTTCTCGGTTCGATTCTTCGGTTGTGTATCGCAACCTGATGCTCGGTTCGCCTACTTCGACTGGTATTAATGCTTCAACACCATAAACTAGGGAGAAAGGAGTGGCTTCGGTGCTGGTTTTCTCGATTGTGCGATATGCCTATAGAACTTCGGGCAGTATCTCCTGCCATTTTCCCTTTGCATCGACTAACCTTTTCTTCAAGCTTTGAAAAATGGTTTTGTTGGTCGACTCGGCCTGTCCATTGCCGCTGGGGGTGATATGGCATTGATAATATTCTCTTGATCTTGTTGTCTTCGAATAACTTTGTTATTTTGCTGCCAACGAATTGCTTGCCATTATCGCAGATGACTTCCGATGGCATCCCAAATCGGCAGATGATATGGTCCCATATGAAGTCGATCACTTCCTTTTCCCTGACCTTTTTGTATGCTTGTGCTTCAACCCACCTGGAAAAGTAATCAGTCATAAAAAGAATAATTTGGGCTTTACCTAGTGCACAAGGGAGAGGGCCGACAATGTCCATCTCCCACTTCATGAGTGGCTATGGTGATAGACCGAATGCAATGTCTCCCCGTACTGGTGAATCATTGGTGCGTGCCTTTGGCACTTGTTGCGCTTGCGTACGAACTCCTTCACATCTTTCTCCATATCAATCCAATAGTAACCGGCCCGAATTATTTTTCGAACCAAGGATTTAGAGCCGGTGTGATTGCGGCATGTGCCTTCTTTTATCTCCCTTAAGATGTACTCGGTGTCGCTGGGCCCAAGAGATATGGCGAGGGGACCTCTTAATGTTCTTCTGAATAGGGTTCCATCGCCGGACAAACAGAATCAGGCTGCCTTTGTGCGTAATGCTCTCGATTCTTTGGGATACGATGGGAGCTTACCTAACTGAGATATTCTATGTATTTGTTCCTCCAATCCCAGGTCAAGCTTGTTGAGTTAATTTCGGCATGGTCTTCTTCCACCACCGACCTCAATAGTTGCACGACTTTTTCAGAATCGATCTCTTCATCTTCAACCAATGATCCTAAGTTGGCGAGGGCATTGGCCTCACTATTTTGCTCTCGCAATATGTGCTGTATGTTCCATTCTTTAAACCTATATAGTGTGTCCTGAAGCTTGTCCACATACCTTTGCATTCGCCCCTCTCTAACTTCGAATGTCCGGTCTACTTGATTGACTATGAGGAGGGAATCACATTTGGCCTCGATTATCTCTGCCCCCAGGCTTTTGGTCAACTCTAAACTTGCAATCGTAGCTTCATACTCTACTTCGTTGTTAGTTAATTTTACGGTCTTAATAGACTGTCGAATTGTATTCCCAGTTGGGGGCCTTAGTACGATACCAAGCCCCGATCCTTTCAAATTGGAGGTGCCGTCTTTGAACAAAGTCCACACTCCGAAGGAGTCCCCGATTTGGTCATCAGTTCTCTCTCAACCTCGGGTATAAGCGACGGCATAAAGTCAACGACAAAATCTGCCAACACGTGAGATTTGATCGAGGTTCGAGGCTGATATTCATTATCGTATTCGCTTATTTTGATAGCCCACTTGGCCAGTCGGCCTGATAGCTCAGGTTTGTGCATAATATTCCTAAGGGGATAAGTTGTTACTACACATATGGGATGGCATTGGAAGTAGGGTTTTATCTTCCTAGAGGCACTCAATAAAGCGTGTGCAAACTTTTCCAAATGTGGGTATCTAGTTTTGGCCTCACCTAGAGTTCTATTGACGTAATAAACGGGGAATTGCGTACCTTGTTCTTCTCGGACCAGGACCCCGCTCACCGCTACTTCCGAAACAGCAAGGTAAAGGTATAATTGCTCACCTGTTTTTGGTGTATGCAACAAAGGTGGACTAGAAAGATACCTTTTAAGCTCTTCTAACGCACGCTGACACTCAGGACCCCACGAGAATTCGTTCTTCTTTTTCAGCAAGTTGAAGAATTGGTGGCTCCTGTCGGATGATCTCGAGATGAATCGGCCTAGGGGCTGTTATCCGACCTGTTAGCTTTTGCATAGCTTTCACACTATCTACAATTGTTATATCTTCGATGGCTTTGATTTTCTCAGGTTTAATTTCTATTCCTCGGTTCGAGACCATGAAATCAAGGAATTTTCCCGAGCCCACTCCGAATGCACAGTTATTTGGGTTCAACTTCATGTTTTACCATTTTAGCACATCGAACGTTTCCTGCAAATGGTTCAAATGGTCCTCTACTTCGGAGGGACTTAACTAACATGTCATCAATATAAACTTCCATTGTTATTCCTAGTTGTTTCTCGAACATGTTATTTACTAGGCGTTAATAGGTATCCCCCGGGTTTTTTAGCCCAAATGGCATCACGTTGTAACAATAAGTACCATATTTAGTGATGAAATATGTCTTTTCTTGATCATCCTTATCTATTTGTATCTGGTTATAACCAGAGTAGGCATCGAGAAAGCTAAGGGTCTCGTGGCCAGCGGTAGCATCGATCATGCGATAGATGTTGGGCAAGGGAAAAGAATCATTAGGGCACGCCTTGTTTAGATCTTTATAATCTATGCACATTCTTAGCTTATTTCCCTTTTTAGGAACTACAACTACATTTGCTAGCCACTCCGGTTATTTAACTTCCCGTATGGACCCTATATTTAAAAGTTTAGTTACCTCGTCCTTGATGAATGCTTGCTTGATCTCAGACTGAGGCCTCCTCTTTTGCTTGACCGGCCGGAATTTTAGATCAATAATCACTTTGCGAGTTGTAATTTCCGGCAGTATCCCTGTTATGTCAAGATGGGACCAAGCAAAAGAATCTTCGTTAGCTGAAAGAAATTTAATTAGTTTGGCCCTGAGCTCGGAGCTTAGGCTCGAACCCAGGTATACCTTTCGATCCGGTGAGTCGCCTCGGCGTGAAATCTGCTCTAGCTCCTCGACCGTTGATTTGGTCACACCGGACTCGTCGGGACCGATGAATGATCGAGATGATCCTGCTCACCCTCGTTTGTTGAAGGTGGTGTTTGTGATTGCTATTGGGTCATTTGGGAAGGAGTGGTCGACTTTGGCACTGCTTCTTCTACTGCGAACATCTCCCTCAGTATGTTGGTCTCTATAGAAGTTATGATCCCATCAGCCGATGGAAATTTCAATATTTGGTGCAGTGTTTAAGGTAATGCTTCGATATCATGAATCCATGGCCTCCCGAGCAAGGCATTGTACCTCATGTCTCCTTCCATCACGCAAAACTTTATTTCCCGAACAGTACCAGCGGTATTCACCAGTAACGTTTCCCCTTTGGTTGTCTTGCAAGCCATGTTGAAACCATTGAGAATTCGAACTTCAAGAATAATCCGGTCTATCAATCCGAGTTGTTCGATAACCCACGATCAAATTATATTGGCTGAACTACCAGGATCGACAAGCACACGCTTCACCCGAGTTTTGTGTACAAGCATCGATATTACTAAGGCGTCGTTATGGGGTTGTATGACTCCTTCTGCATCTTTTCGCCGAAGCACAAATCTCATTCCACCGCATAATCCCAAGTGTGCTTTTCTCGGGTGATAGATATTTTGGTGCGTTTTAATACCGGCCCTTGGGGTGTATATACCCCTCCGATTATCATGTTGATCATGTGTTGAGGCTCCTCCTGGTTTGCTACCCTGTTCATGTTCTCGTAATGGTTTTTGGCTCGGTCGCTCAAAAACTCTCGAAGATGCCGGTTTTCTAGCAACCGTGCCACCTCTTCCCTCAATTGTCGACAGTCTTCTGTCTTATGTCCATCTGTGCCATGATACTTACATATCAAGCTGGGGTATCTCTTAGTTGGATCCAATTGCAGCGGTTGGGCCATTTGGTATCTTTAATGTGACCGATGGCCAATACGAGAGTCGCTGAAGCGACGTTAAAGTTATATTCGGACAATAGGGGTGCTTCTCGGTGATCAGCGACTTTATCGAAGTTATTTCTTGACAACGGTCCTCGAATCCTTCGATTAGGATCATTCCCCCTTTCCCGTCTCGGAGAACTTTTCCTTCCTGGAATGGCCCTTCGATCGCCAGGATACGGTCGATGCCTATCTCTGTTCGATCTTGGCTCTCGGTAGTTATCTCTTTGAATCCTATCGTGAGTTCTGATGGGGTAAGTGGATCCCTAGGGGGCCCCAAGCTGATCGTCTTCGACCCTGATCTTCGGTTGATACCGATTGTGTATATCCGCCCAAGTGGCAGCCTAGTATTCGATCAAGCTTTGCTTAAGCTGTTGTGAAGCCGTTGAACTGGCGTTGAGCCCTTAAGTAAAGGCTGTACGGCCCAATCATCAGTGATCGGTGGTAGGTCCATCCGTTCCATCTGAATGTGAGATACAAATTCCCTTAGCATCTCGTTATCTCTTTGCCTAACTTTGAATAAGTTAAATTTCCGTGTCTCGACTTTGATGGCACCCACACGAGCTTTCACGAAGGTGTCCGCAAGAATGGCAAACGGATCGATGGAATTAGGGGGCAAGTTGTTGTCACACCCAAAACTAGGGGAGGCACGACTGGCACTCGATACTATATTCGATCGAGTTAGCCACTAAACATACTAGCTAACTAAATTGAGGGCCCAACAGATCGGGCAGCACAAAATCTGAAATACTAAGCCTCGACCATTAAGGTCATGACTTGAATAACAATAAGCCATATAAACAAAGGTAGACGAGCCAAAATAATAAAGTACTAACTGGCCGACGAGGCCGCAATTGGAGACATACATGCCTACGCACATATATATACATGCCAAGCCTATGGGCTGGAAACTGAAAGCTACAAAAAGAAACCCAGAATACTGTATTCACAATAGCCTTTAAGAGTGTCACAAGCACTATCGAGACAAGGCCCCGACTATACCCAAACTGTATAACAAAAGTAACCATTCTATGAAAGCTCCAGGAAGAGGTGGAGGTTACCAACTCACAGCTGAACCCCAAAATCCTAGCGGAGGGGTCGATTAGAGTTCCTATCTCGACCTGCACGCACGAAACAAAAATGCAGTGTCCCCAGGCAACGGGACATCAGTACGAATAAAAATGTACTGGTATGTAAGGCAGGAAGTAGAGTCATACATAGCTGATGTAAAAAAATAATAATAGAGATACCACCTGACACTGAAACTCTGATAGCCTACATGGCCGACATCCGACTTCATAGTAATCAAATATGCATGGTATGTTCGTGTAATCATATGTCGTGAATACATATATATTGATGCAAATGCATGACATACCCAACCAAATGCTAACAATAGCGGTCTCTTCCGGTAGCTAACCGGTATCATATTGCCAACCTGTGGCCATCTGTACAATATATACAGTTTTTCGGGCAAATAGGCCCCTTACCTCCGATGATAGCTAGAAGTCGATGCATAATATGCCATGTATGATATGAACTTTGAATGCACATAGTAGTCCATAACAAGAACTTAGCCAATCTTGGTTCATAGGTACTCTTATTCTCATGATCTCATAATCGACGTGTCACTTTAGAGATTTTAAAATACACTTTAACAAGGAAGAAGGACTGATCGAAAATACTAAATGCCTTTATTCTCTTTTTTTTTTTGTCACACAACCCAAAGATGAATAAGAATTCATATATATAGACATATAGTAAAGAAAGCCGACAAAATGACATATATAGATGTCGAATACCCTATTTAACCGAATGACTGGAATATCAACCTAATAGCATCATGAAAATACTCCAGCTACAATCCCAATGCCTTTTACAGAAGGTCTTTCTAACAATAAAATAGTAAAATATCAGATTTGATGTCTTAGGAATTTTCCAGAATTCGTGCTAAAAAGAAGGACGAAGCTTAGCCCTAACATACCTTTCTAACGAACGTCTGAATGCCTGTAGTTCCTTCACAAAAGTTGTTCCTTACGTCCTAAGATTCGCAAACACTATATATATGCAGCTTATACGCACCTATAAACAGTTCATAATTGAGTTTAAATCGGCAGATTTGCCATATAACCCTAACTTGACGAAACGTCCGTAGAACTTTGTAAAAACGATCATAAAAGAGCCCCAAGATGATTACCTTGGAAAACCAAGTATAAAACCTGAAGAACCAGCAAGGATATCAAATTCCTGTCTTCTAAGAATAGCTCCAAACACAGCTAATAGAAGGGGGAATGATTGCAAAGCGTAGAGATTGCGTTTCTAGGCACGGGGATAAATTTTAACGGTAGAAATCGTTAAAAACGCACCTTAATCACTCAAGGATACCATGGAGCCTTCTCTTAAGCTTTCTTACTGTTTTAGAATGAAAATGAAATGTTTTTAGGTCTGAAAAGTCGAATTTGCCGACTTATACTACTTGCTTGACCCGACTTGGTTCGCGACCCGGTTTCAGCCTGGATAGTCTGCAGTAAAACGGTCATAACTTTTTACTCCGATGTTGTTTGATTTGAGGTTTTTTTGGTTGCAAACTAGACACGTAAAACTTCGATTCAGTAGGTCGTGGGTCCCATAAATATTTATATATTGGGAGGAATAGTCTGATACATTTGACCTAAAGTTTAGAAAATTTATTAGATAAATTTATGATAACTTTCGCCGACCTTTATTTCGCAACTTGTTTGACTCCAAAACTTAACATAGGGTCTCACAGTTGTGATACCAAGTCATTTCTCCTTTTGACAAGGTCTCCCCGAATTTCTTTAAGAGAACGGACTCCATCTCATCATCTTCAAGATTATTTCCCTTTATGGCGCATGTGTACGCTGTTTTGTGCTCATTTGGGTCAGATGTCCCGTTGTACTTGGGGTTTTTTTGGTATAGGTTTTGGGGCAGCGCTTGATGGGAAAGGCTTTTGCACAAATTTCTTCGAATCTAAGCCTTTCAACACGGGGAGTGCTCCTGGAATCTGATCCACCCTCGAATTATATGTTTCTACTTTATTGTCATTGGCTTCAATCTTCTTCTCGCCCGACTCGACTCGCTTGGTCAGCTCTTCAAGCATCTTCATGATCCCAAAATTTATCCCCCATCCACTTTCGTCCCGTTGCGCGGCAGCCGGTTTGTTTTCGGCTTCAACCCTATCCGAAACTTGACTGCGACTTTGCAACTGAGCGATGGCCGTTTGTTGGGCTTGTAACATGTCAAATATCATTTTGAGACTAATCCCCTCCCCTTCGTCGTTTTGTGTTCTCGAGTGGTGTTCTTTTTGGACATTGTTCGACGGGCCAGAAGTCTACATCGATCGCCATTTGAGAATTGGCGTTGATTGGACTTCATTACCGGGCATCACATTGTTGTTTTCGCCCTGGCGGTCGAACTCACCATTGACGAACTGAGGCACGGATTATGAGTGCGACATGACTACGTTATAACCTGAAACCAAAAAATTCTACAAAGAACAAGCGTAAAATAGTGTGTGTGACAGAAAATTGTATCAAACGTTGACTATTATCGTTAGCTCCACGGTGGGCGCCAAACTTTTTATCCTTAACTACGGGTAACAATTAAATCTGTACGTGGTATTAAGGATACGTGACTTGGCCTGATACAATTAAAGAATGAAGGATAAAGAAGGGCTAAATTAAATAAGTAAATGAGTAAGCAAACCGCCGAGGTTGAATAATTCAGTTGTGACGGAATGAAAAATAATGAAATAAGTATTTGATGAATAAAACAATCAAACTATGCTAACTTTGTATATTGATCGCATGTTGTGTGTTGTTTACAGTAAGGTTGAATTCTTTATATACGAGGAGAAAAGAATTCAATACAAGGTAAAAGACTTATTTACAAGGTAAGAAATCCCTAAAATCACCGGGTTCAACGTCTTTGCTGATTTGGGCCGTGATTTTCGCCGAGATGTTTACAAGTCACGAGATTCCCGGCCCTTCCGTTACACAAATATGATATTTTTACAATAAGATAATTTACTCGAATCGGTTTCGATAATATTACCTCGAACGCTTCAGTTTCGAACTTCGTTCTGATGACGTCCGACCCAAGACTTCCCTTCTCGATGTCCTGGTCTTAGCTTACCGGAGGGCGACCTCAATCGACACCGATCTTCGAAACCCAAGACCTGTGCTTCCTACACGCTCGATTGTATCCGACCCCATACAGTTTGTACTAAACATTATTTGTAAATGCGAATGCTGTTTGAATGTTCTTTAACAATTTTAACAGCCGAAGAAAATAACATTTAAAGCCAAAAGAAAATTATGAGTAATGAAAATATTAAAATTTATAGTAAAGAGACTCTTTCTAGCTTTGTCAATATGCCTCGACACCTTGGTAGACTTTTCACTTGCTTTGCTTATAGCTAGATTCTTTCATTGTTGATTATATGTTCGCTAGCTTTTTTCGATGTCTTATGAAAATTAATTTTATTAGGTTATTTCAATAAATGCTCTTTATTGATTGAGCTTTCTTAGGACTAGTTAGAAAGTCTTGAACCTTAATACGCCAAACGAAAACATTATATATATCACGGTAGTTGATACATTTTCTGGCATAATTAAAGTGTGTGAACATGAAGATTTAAGACACAACTTTTTCTAAAATATAGATTTTTATTATATTATAATCAAGATCATAAATTTTATCTAAATAAGTTTTTGCTTAAATCCAAAGATCGATGAATAAAAATTGAATGTTATTTCCATAATATCCGTCATTTGTAAAAGTCTATTAATTAACGATTTGTGAATAGTGAGTTCATTAAAAATTAAAAACTCTAAAAGATCAATTGACGAATTGAACTAAACTTAAGCATACTGACACTACTTATACATACACACACAATACATATATTTATAAAATTTGGGATTAAATAAAATTTATGATGCTTTAGTAATTAGATTGATAATAGTTGTGATGTTATATGAGTGATATGACTAAGAATTTTTTTTTTTCTTTTTTGTGTTGTATATATAGATAAGGGAATTATTTCTTAAATATATCATAGCATGACAAATTTTTTAAATCACAAGGTCCGTAAAACTACGATGACATTGTTGATTTTCATAAAATTTAGAATCTTCATATGATTAAGCACATAGACACATTTAAATAACGCACACAGTAAAAGAATAACAAAAAAAGAACCGAAAAAACCTTTAAAATTGAAACTAACAACTTGTTCTTCTAGTCTTCAATTAAAAAAAAAAACTTGCTCTTTTACGTGTAGGTTGATCTGATTTATATTTAGTTGTTTTAATTTTTTATAGGTAGAAATAGTAATCTATTTTTTTGTTTTGTTAAAATAATGCAGTAAAAGGTGAAAATTTGTCAGAATACAAAAAGTAAAAAACATTTAACTAAAAAGAAGAGAAACGAAAAAAGAGAAATGTTCCGGATGCACAAATAGAGAAAAAATGGAGTTTAAGAGAAACAGATGAAATCGCCCCGCTGAAGCATTTTCAGTCGACAAAGCTATAAATAAATCAACTCAATTTACCAGCTTATTTGGGCGCCAACTCCTTTCACCATGTTTCGAAGGTAAACAACCGAAAGCAAATCTGAATTTGTACCGTATCAATATCTACTCTAATATTCATAGGTTTTGTTCATTAATTAGGTTATTAAGAACATAAATTATGCCAATTCTTCCGGATTATGGATAGTTAGTTTGTGATTGTCCATATTATTATTGATTTTACTAATTAAAAACACAAGTAGTATTAATCTTACAGAACTATTTGAAGTAAACGAATTAGGGTTCTGAGATGAATTTTTGTTGCTTGAAATGAGAACAAAGTCGTTGAGCTAATTTCTTCTACTTTTCCTTTTTAGGTCCATCCTGCGACTTTCGGCTGGTCAATCAGTAAAAAGAATTCCAATAGAGGTTACAACACAGGTACTTTTAGATTATCCTCTTATTTTCATGTAAAATTAGATAAAGATGTTCTCTATCATTTAATATTTACTATTTGTTTATCTTTTGTCGGTGCTGGAGAGCCAAACAAAATCTATTGATTGGTGAT
Source organism: Nicotiana obtusifolia (assembly GCA_002018475.1). NCBI lineage: Eukaryota > Viridiplantae > Streptophyta > Magnoliopsida > Solanales > Solanaceae > Nicotiana > Nicotiana obtusifolia. The sequence goes on from MCJB01048480.1 coordinate 130,687, forward strand.
TAACATATCTCCAGCACTTTTGGTGTATCACATTATGCAACAACTTTGTATGGTGTCTCCATTTGATGATTACCACTATGGAAATAAATGTTGGGTGGTGTTAATGAAGTAAATTTGCTATCTTCCGTCACCCATTACAGTAATTTTGCCTAGTTTATGAGGATATTGGATTTGCGTAATGAAATACTCCTAATTAAGTCAGCGGTGGCTATACATATAGATGCTGAGTATTTGGCTTTCAGATAAAGGCACAGGGAAAAAGATTTTGTTCATTAAAGTTTAAAAGAAGGTGGATCATAGGTGATGGTTGTTAATCTAGTTGGAAGCACAGATGAAGGATGAGAGAAGATGTTCCATAAAGGGCGTGGTCCTTAAAAGTTTCCTGTTTAAGTAAATATGTGAAAGTGTTGGTGATTCTCTTATCTTTTCTTTTGCTTTCCTCCTTAGCACAAGCAATGAGGGATTAGGGAGGGAAATGTGAAGGGAGATGCAGTCTTGGGTGGGTATCACATTTTCGTCTACTGTAACATAAATAAAATTGGAAAATAACATAACCAAAAATTTGTTGGATGTTAGCATTCTGTACTAGTTTGTGTTATTTTTTTCTTTGCAAAATCGAATACCCAGGCCATTGTTGGCATAGAGAAGTTTTCTGGAGAGTTCACTAGAGAAGGTAAACATGTTTATTTAGTTAACGAAATAAAACAACTTTCTGAAAGACAAACAAAAAGCTAAAAAAAAACAACCAAACGACTGTCAACCCAAAAAAACTTACTCTTACTATAATCCAAATTTTTATGAATGTCATCTCTACGACTATTTTTATGAGCTTTTACCTTTTTCTATTTTGACCTATTTTTCTATCTTTGACATTAATTTATCTTTTTTGTAATTTGTTTTATCTTTTTATAAGATAAATAATTTTAGTGATTTGAAAAACTCTCTGTGAACAAGTAGTTCACCAAAAAAAAAAAAAATGAGAGCACACACCAAAATATAGTTTTGTACGACACACAATCTTTTGTACAAACAGGAACCTCATAGGTGCACCAAAAGCTAACTAAGAATTATAGGCTTCTCCTTAAATATAGAAAGAAAAACTATAGAAAGTTATTTCTATCCCCTCAAAAGTTATGCTATTTCTTCCCTTTTATAGGACCCACATGATAGCTAGATGGGCAGCATGATATGCCCTAACATCTTCTGTTCCTTCTTATAAAGGCTCAGTTATGTAGCGCATGCTTAGTTGACATAATGTCATTGATTGTACCCTGAACCAACTCAGAGCTACCTTCCTCACCAAAAGCTGTTATAGCATGGCTTTATTGTAAACATTTCATAGCTCCTTGCACCCAACTTCCATTAGTCATGTCCATGGAATGGGGCTTTCTATTTGTAGAGCTTATTGATCAGCATTTTGAAATTCATCACCTTGTTGACCATTTAAAGGTCTGTCACCTCAAGTCCTTCCCTATTCTTGTGGTCGTTGTACTCTCCAATTGACCAAGTGATACTTTCCAGTTTCATCTGAATGAGCATTTCCACCTTTTCCATCATACTAGTGTTGTAAATAAGGCTCGCCTCAGCGCTAATAGCGTGAGGCAATGCGAAGCGGAGGCTTAACGCTATTTTCATTTGAGGCGTAGCATTTTCCGAAAAGCGACAACGAGGCGACGATGCGGCAACGAGGCGTGGAGGCGACATAAGCGTCGGTTTTTATCCCGTGCTGCTTCATTTAAATGTAAAATTTCTATCATATTTTATCGTTTTTCATAGTGTTATATGATACAAACTTACTTCTTCTTCTTGCACATGTTACTCTAGCAATATTGTTAGAACATTTACGTATTGTATTTGGAGTTGACAATGTAGAAGTTGATTAATAGATTTTGCAAAGTACAGATTTGCCAATTATAGTTTTATGTTGAAAAACATCCAATCCGAAGGCCAATTTTTCCTAATTCTTTTATTCAAAAATCATAGACCTAAACACAAATTGTATCTTGTAAAATAAAACCTGTTCAAATGCCTCCCAGATGTGAGTCTTTCTTATCAAAATTCTCGATCTTCAAAAAAAGGTCTGGGCTAAGTTTGAAGAAGTCTGCTCCTTGTTGTGTATTTTGCGTTGTTTTTGTGCTTCTTACGACAAGAAGAAGAAAGAACCATTTTTATTAGCTGTGACGTGGGCAAACTTGAATATCTTGGGGGTCTCATGGTGACTGGGTAAAATGTGGAACTTTTCAGAATTTTGGATGCTGTAAGTGGTTTTTGTGCTTTTCTATTTTTTGTTTTTTTGTTTCATTCTCTTACATTAGCATTTTCATGAAGGAAGAGTAAATTTTGAAGAGAGTAAAACGTTGTCTAACCATGAGGTTATGAGTTTGAGTCTCTAAGGGAGCAAAAATGGGGGAGAGCCACTGTTAATTGATAAGGAGATTGCCATTGCTGCAAGTTTTGTTAAAATGGGCGATGTGTTGTCTCGGATCACCTTGTGGGTAAGGGGGTTGTAGGGTAAGGTAGGTTTAGGTTTACCATATCAAAAAAATGAAACGAAAATGAAGAAAGAATAAATATTGGACAAACTCTTTTGATTAGTGCTACCAAAATGAGTTGGTGCATTGTTGTTAATTGTGAGCATCATTGGAGGTAGAACAAATCTAATGCCATTGCAGAAAAAGACAGTGATCTGGCATAAGTGGACCTTCCTGGCAATGCTCAGAATTTTGATTTTAATCTTTGATTCCCTTGCTTTTCCCTTTTTGCTTTTATCACAAGAAAAAAGAAAAGGAAAAAATAAGGATTCATTGCATTTTCTTTGAGTACTGGTGTTATGTCTTACAATAAGTAGATCATATTGAACTTCTGTATTCCCATTTGTTTCTCTGTATATTGGTTCAGGTGCCTTCCTATCTTTTTTCCAGAAGAGAGTTCTCAGTCTCACCCAAACAAAATGGGCCCCCACGGGGGCCAGGTTCAACTGGCAAGCCCCCAGAGACAGAGAGTCTCTTGCCAAGATTTATTATTGGATCTGTTGCTTTAGGTGCTGGATTTATTGCAGCTTATCAAACTGGATATTTGGATAAATACCTTGTTAAAGAGCCGCATTCTACCCCCGAATTAGCCAGGACAGGAACTGCCATTCAAGATGGGAAGGAGCTAAAGGGTAGTAGTGAAGTTTCACAAGATAGTGAAACTTTAGGAAGACCAGATCCTGAGTCTAAATTTGTAGACTCTGATAGTGTGGAGCAAACTGACAAGAACATTGGAACTCTACAAGATCCCTCTGGACCAGAAGAGCCAAGTAAAATGGAAGCAGAAAGTATATTTCAGTTAAAATATTCACCAGAAACTACTGGTGGAGAAGCCAACTATACTGATGTAAAAGAATTATCACCCAGCTCCCATCAGGAAAGTGTGACATCTGATGAAACGAGACTTAATTATACTCAATCACCTGAAGACACGTTGGACACAAAGAGCCCACAGGTAACTACTGATGCCGTGCAGCCTGAGGCAATTGAAATCACTCCAACTCTTACCCAGGCTGATACATTTCAGAAGGAAAATGAAGCTAGTGCCATGCCCCCAGAGCATGTAACCAGTCAAGCCAAGATGGAGGTATATAGCAACTTGTGCTAACACTTTTAACTTGTGAATTACAAGTTTTGTTCATGGTTCTCTAAAAAGCTACTTTTTGAAGGATGCTCCTCATCATGATGAAAAACCTAATTCCCTCCTTGATCAATACTGTTTAAGAGATGGGGATGGTGCTACCACTACAGCCTCCTCTGACAAGCATATGGTATATTCTCCTTCCTCATGGCCCC
>MCJB01048481.1:3383-46461 GCA_002018475.1 Nicotiana obtusifolia
CCCCGAGCGCGACACCGAAGCCAATCCTGAAGAAGTTCCGTATGCCTGAAATTCCGAAGTATAATGGAACCACGGATAGAAATGAACACGTGGCCTCCTACACATGTGCCATCAAAGGAAACGACTTAGAAGATGACGAAATTGAGCCAGTTTTGCTGAAATAGTTTGGAGAAACCCTGTCAAAAGGAGCAATGATATGGTATCATAACTTACCCCTTAATTCAATTGATTCATTTGCTATGCTTGCAGATGCCTTTGTAAAAGCGTACCCCGGGGCCATCAAGGTCGAGACCAGAAAATCGGACCTTTTCAAAGTAAAACAAAGAGATAACGAAATGCTCAAGGAATTCGTGTCGAGGTTTCAAATGGAACGAATAGAACTGCCTCCAATTCCGGACGATTGGGCCGTTCATGCGTTCACTCAAGGAATCAACCCCCAAAGCTCCTTGGCTTCACAGCAACTGAAACAGAATTTGATAGAATACCCGGAGGTAACTTGGGCCGACGCCATAACAAGTACCAATCAAAAATCAGAGTCGAGGACAATCAGCTCAAGTCCCCTCCGGGTACGTTTATCCCATCAGAACTAATGACAGGTCTAAGAGATTCATCGATCATGAACCAAGACCGAACAGAGATCGATATCAATCGTATAGCGGAGATCGGAGGGGTAGCAGATCCGGGCGTAACCTTGCGATAAATAAAAAAAGGAACGATCGAGGCTACAATAGCCGAGGATTCATGAGCAAAAGCGGTTTCGACAGGCCATTCGGGGCCAGAGAGGCACCGAGATTGTCGGAATAGAAATTCAATGTCGATGCTGCCAGCATCGTATCTGTCATCGGGCGCATTAAAGATACCAAGTGGCCTCGATCATTGTAGTCCGACCCTACCGAAAGAGACCCTAACCTAATGTATAAGTATCATGGCACTCATGGCCACATGACCGAGGACTGCCGGCAACTAAGAGAAGAAGTGGCCCAGTTATTCAATAACAGGCATCTCCGGGAATTTCTAAGTGATCGAGCCAAAAATCACTTTAGGAACAAGGACTCTAACAAATAGACCGAATAGGAGGAACCTCAGCACGTCACTAACATGATCATTGGTGGTGTCAACGTCCCCCTTGGGGCCAATGCTAAAGCTCACTAAGGTATCCATCACAAGGGAAAAACGAACCTGAGATCCCGGAAGGGACCATTTCTTCCAATGATGAGGACGCTGAAGGCATCATGCAACCGCATAATGATGCACTGGTAATATCTGTACTCATAAATAAATCTCGAGTTAAGCGTGTGTTGATTGATCCCGGTAGCTCGGCCAATATCATTAGATCGAGGGTCGTAGAGCAGTTGGGTCTACAAAATCAAATAGCGCCGACAGTCCGGGTTTTGAACAGATTCAACATGGCATGCGAAACTACTAAAGAAGAAATAACCCTACCGGTGAACACATCGGGGACCATTCAGGAAATAAAATTCTATGTGATCAAGGGGGATATGAGATATAATGCTCTATTTGAAAGACCATGGATTCACAACATGAGGTCAGTACCCTCGACACTACACCAGACACTAAAGTTCCCCACATAGGGAGGAAACAAGACGGTCTATGCGGAGCAGGCGGCCGCAAAGGAAATGTTCGCGGTCGATGAGGTGATCTCGATGTCCGCACTCTCGACATCAAAGAACACGGAGCCGGTTAGGAAGGAAGAAACTAAATAGCAATCACTAATACCGGCCCCGACCAAACCGGAGACGCAAGAAGCAGGCGAGGATAATGATTACGGAATCCCTAGGTCATTCATCACCCCTAATTATTCCGATGCCACAAAATCAACGGTCGATGATCTGGAGAAGTCATATTGATCGAACACTTGTCCTATCAGAAGGTATACGTGGGCACAAGGTTAACTCTCGAGCTCAGGAAAAAACTCATTGAATTCCTTATAGCTAACATACATTGTTTCACTTAGTCCCATCTTGATATGACACGGATCCCGCCAGAAATAACCACTCATTTGTTCAAAAGTGCTTTTTGAAAAAGTACTTTTGCAAAAATAGCAGTTTGTGTTTGGCAAATTCATTTGAATAGTGCGTTTTGCAAGCTCATTGTGTTTGGCCACTCTTTTCAAAAAGTAATTTTAGGTATCATATTACGAAAAGGGGCAGTAAAAGTGCAGTTTGCAATTAGTATTATTTTAAAAAATTAAATATTTATTATAAAAGAATTCAATTTAAATATCAAACGTAAAGTAAAAGCATAAATTAAAAATTCCGGTCAATGTAAAATAAACTGAGCTTGGATCCGAAGTTCCACCCAATTTAACAGAAGAGGAGGCCTCAGTCTAAGTCAAGCATGCATTCATCAAAGACGAGATATCCAAACTCCTTAAAAAAGGTTTTATTCAGGAAGTTAAATACCCGGATTGGTTAACTAAGGTAGTGGTAATGTCCAAAAAGGGGAATAAATTAAGAATGTGCATAGATTACAAAGACTTGAGTAAGGCGTGGCCCAAGGACTCTTTTCTTTTGCCTAACATCGATCGCATGATCGATGCGACGGCCGGACACGGGATACTTAGCTTTCTTGATGCCTATTTGGGGTACAACCAAATTCGGATGGACCCAGGCAATCAAGAAAAAACTTCCTTTACCACTAAATTCAGCACCTATTGTTATAACGTAATGTCGTTCGGACTAAAGAACAGTGGTGCCACTTATCAACGCCTAGTAAACCGGATGTTCGAAGAACAAATAGGAAAATCAATGGAAGTTTATATTGATGACATGTTAGTTAAGTCTCTGCAAGCAGAGGACCATTTGAAATATTTTCAGGAAACCTTTGACATACTGAAGAGATACAATATGAAGCTGAACCCGGAGAAATACACATTCGGGGTCGGATCCGGAAAGTTCCTTAGATTCATGGTGTCCAACTGAGGGATTGAGATCAATCCTGATAAAATCAAAGCTACAGAAGACATCATGGTGGACAGTGTCAAGTTCGTTCAGATGCTAACCGAGCACATAGCCGCCTTAGGTCGGTTCATATCGAGGTCTTTCGATAAGAGCCATCGGTTCTTCTCATTATTGAAGAAGAAGAATAGCTTTTCTTGGACCCCGGAATGCCAACAAGCTTTGGAAGAACTCAAACGGTACCTTACGACTTCACCCTTGTTCCACACTCTGAAGGCGGATGAGCAGTTGTACCTCTACTTGGCGGTATCCAAGGTAGCGGCAAGTGGAGTCCTAGTCTGGGAGGAGGAAGGTACGCAATTTCCTATCTATTATGTTAGTAGGACTCTAGGCGAGGCCGAAACAAGGTATCCTCACCTGGAAAAATTGGTGCTCGCTTTGCTAAGCGCCTCCAGAAACTTAAAACCGTATTTCCAATGCCACCCCGTATATGTCGTAACTTCTTACCCACTAAGGAACATTATGCACAAACCCGAGATCTCGGGCAGGTTGGCCAAATGGGCCGTAGAAATTAGTGGGTACGATATCGAATATCGATCCCGAACCGCCATCAAATCACAAATTTTGGCAGACTTCGTGGCCGACTTTAGCCGGCCTTAATACCCAAAGTCGAAAAGGAATTGTTATTAACCTCGGGAATCTAGACCCTCTTTACGGACGGTGCCCCAAACACAAAGGGGTCCGGACTCGGCATCATGTTGAAGCCTCCTACAAGTAACGTAGTTAGGCAGTCTATTAGAATTGTGAAATTGACTAACAATGAGGCCGAAGGTACTCTGTTCAGAAGAACATTCGACGGCCTGCTCGCCATACGCTTGGGGCCCGGAGATACCGAATATGTCTTGAGGGAAGTTCACGAAGACACATGTGAAAACCATTCGAGCACAGAATCTCAACTAGTCTAATGTTGATAGGAAGCATTCATATGCGATGTTCTTCTATTTTTGAATCTAGGATTTCACCTCCGATAAATGTCTCCTAATAAATATATTCTTCGATTGAAAATTTGCTTAAGATTTCCAAAGAAAACCCGCCCTGCTGCTCAACTCAAAAATTAATCTGCCATCTTCCTACATTCACTTGTTTGTGTCCCGAACCATCTATTCGTAGATAATAGTACGTGCATATATGGATTGAGAACTCCTTAAAGTTCTACGAGACCCACAAAGGATGATGAACTTTCTTGTCAAGGTTAATTGCCAACATTTTTACCCCCGTCAATCCACAAAATATGAACTCTATGTTAAATGAACTATTTAAGAGGACCATCCGACTAATTTCCTGTGCGTCCCAACAGGGTCAGATGTTAGATTTAAGTGGTCTACTGTAGTATGAATTTGAGATTAATTTTTTTTTCAATTAAAGGAGATAAGTTAGGCCAATTTTAGATGAAGTGTTCTTGAGGACATATCAATTTTAGTTCTAGTTTTTTCTGTTTACCCAGAAAGCTGGTTATAAACGTGTCAGAGATAGCTTTTGCAAGAGATTTGTCTCACTTTCATTGAATGTTGTCAGCAGCGAATAACATTTGCTCTTATCTTGTCATGCTTACCCATTAAAAATATGTTTTTACTGGATAAAATAAATAAAATATACGTTGATGATTTACGTGATATTTGTCATGGAGAAACAGAAACACAAACACAAAAAATGAGAAATATGTGATGATATTAATATTACGCGGAGCGTCTATAAGAAATGCAAACAAGTCTTCTTGTGCTTTCTTTAAGTGCTTTATCAAATCAATTAATAAAGCTTACAGTCTAGTGATATGTCAATACTCTCTTTTTCCTGATCCCTTAATATAATAGGAGATTTTATTTTTATCTTTCCGAAAGAAAAAAAACATCTCATAATTGTACTTTAATTTGAGACCAATAGAGTACTAGTACAAATTAATCTGCATTGTCCTAATGATGTTCCATTTTCACCAAGTACTCAGATTTCAAAATGGAATCAAGACTTAATTGTGAAGTCACTTATCAATTATTTGTTCGTATTGACGTGAAATATTAGTACTATGGATAATGAATTAATTTAGTGCAAAGAAACAAATAGGTTTTCTTTCTTGAGATATGCTCTCTTTTCTTAGTTGATGGTAAAACATCAAATCAAAACTGTTCATTTGTAACGACCCTACCGGTCATTTTGAGATCTAGCATGTTGACCTGCGATTTAAGGCCTTGAGTAGCTCCACTTCAGGTATTATGACATGTACGTGTGGTCGGAATTGAATTTCGGGAAGTTCGGAGTTGATTTGGGAAGAAAATTCTAAATTTGGAAGCTTTAAGTTGGAAGGGATGACTAAGGTTTGACTTTTGAGTAAACAACCTCGGAATCAGGATATGAAGGTTTCAATAGCTTCGTATGATGATTTCGGACTTGGGCGTATGTTCAGATTGAGTATCGGGCGGTCCGGAAGCATTTCGACGCCTATTATAGAAAGTTGGCATTTTGGAAGTTCTAGGATTTCATAAGTTTGGTTTGAAGTGGATTTTGATATTATCGATGTCTGTTTGGAGTTTCGAGTCTTGAAATATGTTCGTATCGTAATTTATGACTTGTGCGTAAAGTTTGGCGTCATTCCGGAATGTCTAAGTGTAATTCGGACGCGTTCGGCGAAGTTTGAAGGTTGAAAAGTTGGAAGAAAGGTTTTTGGTCGTCGATTCTTAGTATTGATGTTGTTTGACGTAATTTGAGGCTTCGACTAAGTCTTTATCGCGTTTTGGGATGTGCTGGTACTTTTGGATGGGGTCCTGGGGGCCATGGGTTTTAAACAGATTGAAAATGGATTGGAATTCGTATTTGAGGAGATGTTGTTGCTGCTGAAGACTGGTGTAGTCGCACCTGCGAAAGGAGTGGCTGCAGGTGCGATCACGTAGGTGCGCAGAGGGTCGTCGCACGTGTGATTCTTGTGAAGAAGGTCTGGAGGCACAGGTGCGAGGGAAATTCTGCACCTGCAAAGTCGCAGTTGCGGAGAAGGGGTCGCAGAAGCGGTGCTGGGTGAGAGGTTGTGGTTGCGCGGGTGCGAGGGAATTTCCGCACGTGCGATCTTGCCGGTGCGGGCTGTTGATCACAGAAGCGGGAAGCAGAAGCGCAATGATGGCCCGCACCTGCGTTGAAACGGACATTCTGCCGCAGGTGCGATGGAGCAGCCAGGTAATGCACTTCGCAGAAGCGAGCTTTGCCTCGCAAAAGTGAGATCGCAGGTGTGACAAATTCGTCCGCAGGTGCGAAAGTCGCTGGGCAGTGGGGTGTTTTTAATCCGAGATTTAGCCCATTTCTCTCACATTTTCATTTGATTGGGCGAATTGGAGGGGAGAATCGCATCATCTATTGTGAGGTAAGTTATTCCCACCTATTATAAGTTAAATACATGGATTCTATAAGGATTTAAATATGGAAATTAGTAAAATTTGAGAGTTTGGTAGAAAATCTAGAAATAGATATTTTTCGATTTTGACCATGAAATTGGACATGAAATTTGAAATAAATCATATATTTGAGTTCACTGCGTCATAGATAAAGTCTATCTTCGAAAATTTTCGGAATCCGGGCACGTGGGCCCGAGGGTTGACTTTATTGACTTTTCAAGCGGAGTTGGGAATTTCTATATATTGATTAATTATAAACATTGGAGTATATTATCATTGATTAGCACATTGTTTGACTAGTTTCGGATCGTTTGGCTTTGAGTTGAATAATTTGAGAGGCATTGGAGCCGGTTATGGAACTTCGGAGCGAGGTAAGTCTCCTGTCTAACTTTGTGAGGAGGAAACTACCCCCTAGGTGATGTAATTATTATATGCTATTAGTTGTGGGTGCTACGTACGCGCGAGGTGACAAGAGTCCGTACGTAGCAAAGCATGTTTATATCCGGGTAGACTTTGGACTTTACCATGTAATATTTGAAATATTTGAATTCATTCTGCTGGCTTAATTAACTGAAATTGTAATTGAACCATATATATTAGGCCGAGCCTTATTACCATGAGTTGTTGGCAAGTTTTTGAGAAATAATAAAGGTTATACTCACCTTGTGTTCATATACTGTATCGTAAGCTCGTGTCTCGTAATTCGATAATTCCTTTCCTTTCTTGTGGAGCGAGCTGAATGCATCATTAGGATTATGTACTACACTCTCACGGGAGCAGGCCGTTTGCCTTGACAGTATAATAGATGTATCTATGATTTATGCCGTTCGACCCTCGGTAGTGTACACGCTATGATAGGATCAGGCTGATCGCCTCGGCAGTATCATATTCCTTCTTAGATTTGGCCATATGACCTCGGTATAATCATGCGTTATATTGCTAGCAATCTGAATATTTGCGAGATGTTCCTTCCATTGATGCCTTGCATTTTATATGAAAATTTTTATCCGTTTGTTATTGGCACTTGATAGTTTCGAGTTGTCGAGATAGAATACGAGATTGAGAAATTGATATTGTTAAAAGAAATTTTGAAAGATTGTGCTAGTTACAGATTTACCTCACTACTATTGTTGTACTCTTATCTGTTTATTATTTACCATATTGATTTATTGGACCACTAGTAAGTGTCGATGTCAACCCCTCATCACTACTTCTCCGGGGTTAGGCTAGAACTTACTGGGTACGTGTTGGTTTGCGTACTCATGCTGCACTTGTGCACTAAATTTGCCGGATCTGACAGGTTCATTTGATGATCATCGTGGCGCATAGGCGCAGCTGTTGAAGAGAATTCATGTGAGCTACATTCCAGGCTACGCATCGCTGTCCATAGAGTCTCCATCGTACTATTTATTTTATCCTGACTTATTTACATTCTAGACAGATGTTGTATTATTATTGTACTCCTTAGTAAATTCTCATGCTCTTGTGACACCGGATTTTAGAGGTACCTACTGGGTGTTCATTATTGTAGTTCGCGTAATTATTATCATTTCACCTTGTATTTTATATCTATACGGAAATTGAAAAATAAAATTACGGGTTTTCTACGAGTACTAGATTTTACACTACTTCAAATGGGATTCATGATTTCGAAAATAATAAAATGAGTAACTAAGTTGATTAATCTGTTGGCTTGTCTGACGGCGGCGTTAGGCGCCATCACGACCTATAGTGAATTTTGGATCGTGACATCATCCCTTTTCCCTAAAAAAATTTACATTTGGTAGTCAGCCATGAAAGATTTAGCAAATCTTAGTTATTGGAGTATTTGAGTCATCGAATATTTTGCTAATCAGACTTTAATTTCAGATGCAAAGTAAATCATAATTGTGCTTGTGGAGTGGTCCCCACTAATCCCTGAAAAAAATATGAACATAACATGTCCATATATAAATAAGATATTTTAGAGACATTGAATTTTAATATATCAATGGAGGCAATGTTATTCACCAACATAGGATACTATTGCCCATGGCTTCCTCCAGAAGACCTCCTCCTATTACCCCTTTTCCCTCTTTTACCCCTGAAAATCATCACCAATATCCTACCTTTCTAAAACTGAACCACCACTTAATCACTCTACTATTTCTACTAATCAGTCATCATTTTCAAATCTTAATCCCATTGGGCGTTCAGGGAATTACGAACCTACCACATGGGATTCTGAATATATTTAGTCCATACACAATGATTATGTGGTAATTACATTTGTTTAGCACGTCTTTGTTCTTGTTATTAAAAAATCAGCATATATGAATATCGCCGTATCACTCAGATAAATTAATGTGATTTGTAACTTTTGCACAGGGAGAGAAGTATATCAAACGGTTTAACAAACTGAAGAAGGAAATGAAGGAGAAGGTGATGATAATGATTAATGAGGGATCAGAAGAATTAGATAAGTTGGAGCTAATTGATAATTTAAGAGGCTTAGAGTACGTTATCACTTGTAACGACCCGACCGATCGTTTTGAGTATTTTCACTTTGCTTGATAGTTTGAGGGCACGAGTATCTTCGCATGATGTATTATGACTTGTGTAAATCATCGGTTTTGGTTTTCATGTTGTTCGAAATCGATTTGGAAGAATGAACTTCATAATTGAAGCTTTAAGTTGGAAGAGTTGACCAAGTTTGACTTTTGTGTATTTGTGTAACGCCCAGCTGGTCGTTTTGAGAATTAAAGTCCTGCTCGGCAGCATATGGTCTTGAGCAACTTCGTCGTATGTGTTATGACTTACGCGCACGACCGAGTTCAGTGATCGGATGATACGGAGTCAATTTGGAAGAATAATTTCTATTTTAGAAGCTTAAGCGATAAGAGTTGACCGGAATTTGACTTTTAGGGTAAACGACTCCGGAATGGGGTTTTAATGATTTCAACAACTTCGTATGGTGATTTTGGACTTAGGCGTGCATTCGAATTTGGATTTGGAGGTCCGTAGGGTAATTTGAAGCATTTCGGTGAAAGTTGAAAAAGTCAAAGTTTTGGAAGATTGAGAGGTTTGACTAAGAGTTGACTTTGGTGATATTGGGGTAGTAATGCGATTCCGAGAGTTGAAATAGCCCCGTTATGTCATTTGTGACTTGCCTACAAAATTTGACGTCATTCCGGATTGATTTGATAGGTTTCGACGCGCCTTTTAGAAGTTGGAAGATTTGAAATTTTAAAAGTCCGATTCATGGTGCGATTCATAGTTCCAACGTTATTTGATGTGATTTTGGGCCTCGAGTAGGTCCGTGTCGTGTTATGCGACTGGTTGGTATATTCGGACGGGGTCCCGAGGGACTCGAGTGAGTTTGGGACGAGCTTTGGACCATTTCCTCATGTTTGGTACAGCTGGTTCTGTCATCTAGTGTGCCTTCATCGCATTTGCATTCGCATCAATTCCTCCGTGTTCGCATAATGTAATTTTGGAGGAAGGAATATTAGTTCTTCGCATTTAGATGTACCTGTCCGCAATCGCGTACGTGTGCATCAGCCTTCTCCGTGTTCGCACCTCACTGCCCGTTTTCACATAGCTCAACTGTATCAGCTGGTGATTTCCTCTTCTCCTTTGCAATCGCATACGATCTCACACGGTCGCGTAGTGCAGTCCTTGGCCTCAGAATTTTTCCCTCTTCGTGTTCGCACTCGTCTATATGCGATTGCATAGTACATTTTGGGGCAGTAGCCATTTTCTTCTTCGCGAAGCATTAGTTCTTCCGCGATCGCGATGTGCAAATACCTGGGCAGAATTTATACAAGTACTCTATTATGAGGGTTAGCCATTTTATCATTTTTGGAGTTCTAGAGCTTGGTTTTGGGCGATTCATTGTGGGTTTTTCAAGAAAATCAATTGGGTAAGTGTTCTTCACCTATAATTAATTATATTCCATGATTCTATCTTTATTTTTATCATTAAATTAGTGTATTGAGTTGAGAGAAAATGGGGATTTTGAAGAAAACTTTCAAAATATAAAATGATGATTTGAGGGACAAATTGGTTGAACTCGATATCGAATGGGTGTTCAATTTTTGTAATTTTGGTCGGATTCTGAGATGCGGGCCCGGGGGGCGACTTTTGGGTTGATTTTTAGTTTTTAATAAAGATTTATGCTTTATCATCCGGAATAGTTTCATATGAGTTTTATTCATGCTTTAAAGTTATTTTGACTAGATTTGAGCCGTCCGGAGTTTATTTCACTCGAGAAGTTCATTTTAAAGTAATGATCTATCTTCTTTGAGGTAAGTATCTTGCCTAACTTCGTGTGGAGGAACTACCTATTAGGATTTGAGTCATTTATGCCAATTGTGTCACGTGAAGAGTATGTGCTCGGGCTTATTTGTGGAAAGTTGACCTTTTAAAGTTCTTAGGTTCTTGTTTCATTAGATATGAAGTTGTTTGTTATGATAAGTTCCCCATTTACTAGCTTCACCTCTACGTGTCTTAATTGAAATTGATTGCTTCATGTTCCACTCTTATTGCCTATTTGACTCTTGTGTGTTTTAACTGAAATTGTAGCCTCTTCGATTGCCATGATATCTTCTCCGAATTGCTTATCCTTAACTGAAATTATTATTATCTCTTTTGTAATTGTCTATCCTTAATTGAGGTCGTGATCATCTTTTCCAGTTGGTTATCCTTAATTGCAATTGTTGTATCTCTTTTGTGATTGCTCAACCCTAAGTGAAGTTAGTTATCCTCTATCATAGTTACCTCATCCTTACTTGTAATAATTGACTCATATTTTCTCCCTTGTTGAGCTATTCTCATTGTGACTAGCATTCTCTGTTGTGTTTATTCTTGTGAGCTCGTTCTACCGTTTCATTGTGTTTGATGGCTCTTGAGTTGATTTACTTGTCGTATTCCCGTGTATTGTTGTGTTGTTGTTGTTGTACTCAGTTTGTTGAGCCGAGGGCTGTGATTTTGTCATCTTGGCACGTGATATTGTTGGGAGGTTTTTGTTGGGTGTTTGCTCGAGGTTTCTGCCATGCTATTGTTACTATTGATATTGCACATGCGGCGTGACAAGGCGGGCTATATATGTGGGTTTACGCATGTGGCGAGACAAGGTGGAAATACGATTACGTGCATGCGGCGAGACAAGGCGGGCATTTACTTTATTATTGCGCACGTGGCGAGAAAAGGTGAGCTATGTCGGGGATCGATTTGTGATGACTTGTGATGGCCTGGGGGAATTGTTGTTGTTGTTGATATATTTGTAGTGGCGTGCCTAACCTGTGTGAATTTTACTTGGTGTAAATTGTGAGGATCGTTACTTATGTACCGTTTATTTCCTCCACTCTTACTAGTTGGCCTAAACTGCGATAGAACACTTGCACAAGTATATACATAGTTAATCACCCCTCTCAGTTTAAGAAGATGGATCCCGATGTTATCGATCATTTCTACACACTCTCGTCTATTTGCCTCCTATGTGAGAATGGTTCTATTGGCGTCGTCCGTACAGTTACCAGTTGTAATTAGGGCACAAGATGCCATGTGTTTAGGGTTCACGAATTGAGACCCGCGAATGGTGACTATTGTGGGAGTTGGCACCTCGTGGAGATTACTAGATAAAACCTGGTGTGAAAGTGGTTATTCTCATCTAGTTGCTACCTGTCCTTCCTTTGATTGTTTCTCATCGGATTTAGACTATGTTCAGCTTACTCTACTTTGTTATTACTTGTTGTGTCCCTCTGCTAATTGTTGCATCTATTTCTTATTACAAGCACCGTATTATTATTGTCATTATGCGTAGTTCTTTAAAGATATCGTACTCTGTTAGTTCTATACCTATACTTGTTCAGGTTATCAAGTCCAGTAGGTGTCTTGACTGTCCCTCTTCACTACTCCACTGAGGTTAGTCTTGATACTTACTGGGTACTGCTGTGGTGTACTCATACTACACTTCTGCATATTTTTGTGCAGATTCAGGTAATTCGGAGTCAGTAGGTCGCTAGCTAGCTATACGGATCTTGCTGTGGCGACTCAAGGTAAACGTGTCGTTGCATTCACAGGCCTCGGAGTCACCTTTTGTTATTGTAATTGCACTATTTTATCTCTATTTTGGAACAGTTGTATTTTTAGGTTTATGTAGCAAACTTAGTAGAGCTTATGGCTTGTATTACCGGTTTTAGGATTTGTAAGTCCTGTATAGAGATTCTAATTCGCATTTGTCAATCCTCGTTCAATATTGTTATTATTTCAGTAAATGTTAGGCTTACCTAGTCCCTAAGACTAGGTGTCATCACGACATTCTACGGAGGATAATTTGGGTCGTGACAAGTTGGTATCATAGCTCTAGGTTCGTTGGTGCTACGAGTCATAAGCGAGTTTAGTAGAGTCTTGCCGATCGGTACGGAGACGTCTGTATTTATCTTCGAGAGGCTACGGAACTATTAGGACAGTTTCACTTCCTTCATTCCAATCGTGCGAGTTTATTGATCCCGAAGATTAAGCTTTTATCATTTCAATCTCTCAAAGATGGTGAGGACACGAGCTGCAGTTACTGAGGATGCTGCCCCCCTTACAGGTGTCGCTAGGGGCAGAGGCAGAGGCCGAAGAGGAACACATGCCCCGGCTAGGGCACCTACCAGAGCAGCAGTTGAGGAGCCACCAGTAGCTCCGGTTGGGGGACAGGTACCGGAAGTGCCTGTTGTTACCCCCAAACTTTAGGAGACTTTAGCACAGTTCCTAAGCATGTTTGGTACATTGGCTCAGGCGGGGTTGATCCCGGTTGCACCAGCTATTTCACAGACCGGGGGAGGAACTCAGACTCCCGCTGCCTATATGCCAAAGCAGCGAGTCCACATTGGTCAGATTCCAGGTGTCATTGTGACACAACCTGTTGTTCCACTTCATCCCGTGGTTAGGGCCGCAGCATCTAAGGAAGAACAGCTTAGACTTGCAAGGTTCAAGAAGGATAACCCTTCTATTTTTAGTGGTTTGGCTTCAGAGGGTGCACAGGGCTTTCTATGGGAGTGCCATCGCATTCTCCGCACTATTGGTACTATGGAGACGAGTGAGGTTGCTTTTACTATGTTCCAGCTTAGGGGAGCGGCTTATCAGTGTGGCGGGCGTACGAGTTGTATAGCCCGGCCGATGCAACTTCACTTAAATGGGCTCAGTTTTCAGAGATGTTCCTGAGAGAGTTTGTACCTCTGTCCCTTCGGGATGCATGGCGTGCAGAGTTTGAGCAACTGCGCCAGGGCACTATGTCAGTATCAGAGTATGCCATTAGATTCAGTGATTTGGCCAGACATGCACCTGCTTTGGTCGCTACTGTTAGGGAGCGAGTCTGTCGGTTCATTGAGGGGCTAAGGCATGATATTTGGTTCAGCATGGCTCGGGAGCTTGAGAATTAAAGTCCCGCTTGGCGACATAAGGTCTTGAGAATCTTCGTATTATGTGTTATGACTTGCATGCGTGGCCGAGTTCAGTGATCGGATGATACGGAGTCAATATGGAAGAAGAATTTTGGTTTTAGAAGCTTAAGCGTTAATAGTTGACCGAAATTTGACTTTTGGTATAAACGACTCCGGAATAGGGTTTTGATGATTTCAACAGCTTCGTATGGTAATTTTGGACTTAGACGTGCGTCCGGATTTGGATATGGAGGTCCGTAGGGTAATTTGAAGCATTTCGGTGAAAGCTGGAAAAGTTGAAGTTTTAGAAGAGTGAGAGGTTTGACCAAGAGTTGACTTTGGTGATATCAGGGTCGGAATGCGATTCCGAGAGTTGGAACAGCTCCGCTATGTCATTTAGGACTTGCCTGCAAAATTTGACGTCATTTCGAATTTATTTGACAGGTTTCGACGCGAGTTTTTGAAGTTGGAAGATTTGAAATTTCAAAAGTTCGATTCATGGTGCGATTCGTAGTTCCGTTGTTTTTTGATGTGGTTGAGGCCTCGAGTAGGTCCATGTCGTGTTATGAGACTGGTTGGAATATTCGGACGGGGTCCTGTGGGGCTCGAGTGAGTTTCGGACGAGCTTTGGACCATTTCCTCATGTTTGGACGAGTTGGTTCTATCATCTAGTGTGCCTTCATCGCGTTCGCATCAATTCCTCTGCGTTCGCTAGTGTAATTTTGGAGGAAGGAATATTTGTTCTTTCTTCGCGTTCGCATGTACTTGTCCGCGATCGTGTACGTGTGCATCAGCCTTCTCCGCGTTCGCATAGCTCAGCTGTATCAGCTCGTGATTTCCTCTTCTCCGTTGCGATTGCATGCGATCTCACGCGGTCGCGTAGTGCAGTCCTTGGCCTCAGAATTTTTCCCTCTTAGACATCGCGTAGTACTTTTTGGGGCAGTAGCCATTTTCTTCTTTGTGATCGCATTAGTTCTTTCGTGATCACGATGTGCAAATACCTGGGCAGACTCTATTCTGAGGGTTAGCCATTTTTATCATTTTTGGAGTTCTAGTGCTCGGTTTTGGGCGATTCTTTGTGGGTTTTTCAAAAAAATCAATTTGGTAAGTGTTCTTCATCTAGAATTTATTATATTCCATGACTTTATCTTTATTTTTATCATTAAATTAGTGTATTGAGTTGAGAAAAAATGGGGATTTTGAAGAAAACTTTCAAAATGTAAAATGATGATTTGAGGGACGAATTGGTATCGAAATTTGATAATTTTGGGATGGTTGAACTCGATATCGAATGGGTGTTCGATTTTTGTAATTTTGGTCGGATTCTGAGATAGGGGCCCGGGGCCGACTTTTGGGTTGATTTTTAGTTTTTGATAAAGATTGAAGCTTTATCATCCGGAATAGTTTCTTATGAGTTTTATTCATGCTTTGAAGTTATTTTGACTAGATTTGAGCCGTCCGGAGGTTATTTCACTCGAGAAGTTCATTTTAGAGTAACGGTCTAGCTTCTTTGAGGTAAGTATCTTTCCTAACTTTGTGTGGGGGAACTACCCCTTAGGATTTGAGTCATTTATGCCAATTGTGTCACGTGAAGCCCGTATACGCGAGGTGAAGAGTACTTGCTCGGGCTTATTTGTGGAAAGTTGACCTTTTAGGGTTCTTAGGTTCTTGTTTCATTAGATATGAAGTTGTTTTTTTTTATAAGTTCCCCATTTACTTGCTTCACATCTATGTGTCTTATTGAAATTAATTGCTTCATGTTCCACTCTTATTGCCTATTTGACTCTTGTGTGTTTTAACTAAAGTTGTAGCCTCTTCAACTGCCGTGCTATCTTCTTCTAACTGCTCATCCTTAATAGAAATTGTTATTATCTATTCTATAATTGTCTACCCTTAATTGAGGTCATGATCAGCTTTTCCGTTGCTTATCCTTAATTGCAATTGTTGTATCTCTTTCGTGATTGCTCTACCCTAAGTGACTTTAGTTATCCTTTATCATAGTTACCTCATCCTTACTTGGAATGCATGAGGTTTCTGTCGTGCCATTGTTACTATTGATATTGCACATGCGGCGTGACAAGGCGGGCTATATATGTGGGTTTGCGCATGTGGCAAACAAGGTGGGAATATTATTATGCGCATGCGGCAAATCAAGGTGGGCTATGTCGGGGATCGATTTGTGATGACTTGTGATGGCCTTGGGGCATTGTTGTTGTTGATATATTTATAGTGGCGTGCCTAACCTGTGTGAGTTTTACTTAGTGTAAATTGTGAGGATCGTTACTTATGTGCCGTTTATTTCCTCCACACTTACTAGTTGCCCTGAACTGCGATAGAACACTTGCACAAGCATACACGTAGTTAATCACCCCTCTCGGTTTAAGAAGATGGATCCCGATGTTATCTATCATTTCTACACGCCATCGTCTATTTGCCTCCTATGTGATAATGGTTCTATTGGCACGTGAGTCATCCGTGAAGTTACCAGTTGTAATGAGGGCACAAGATGCCAAGTACTTAGGGTTCAGGAATTGGGACTCGCAAATGGTGACTATCACGGAGATTACTGGATACAACCCTGGTGTGAAAGTCGTTATTCTCATCTAGGTTCTACCTGTCCTTCCTTTGATTATTTTTCACCGGATTTAGACTGTGTTCAGCCTACTCTACTGTGTTGTTACTTGTTATGTCCCGCTGCTAATTGTTGCTTCTATTTCCTATTATAAGCACCGTATTATTGTTGTCATTATGCGTAGTTCTGTAGAGATATCGTACTCTTTTAGTTCTATACCTATACTTGTTCAGGTTATCTATTCCAGTAGGTGTCTTGACTGTCCCTCGTCACTACTCTACTGAGGTTAGTCTTGATACTTACTGGGTATCTCTGTGGTGTACTCATACTACACTTCTGCATATTTTTCTGCAGATCCAGGTAATTCGAAGTTAGTAGATCGCTAGCTATCTGTACGAATCTTACTGTGGAGACTCAACGTAAACCTGTCGCTGCATTCACAGGCCTCGGAGCCACCTTCTATTATTGTACTTGCACTGTTTTATCTCTATTTCGGAATACTTCTATTCATAGGTTTATGTAGCAAACTCAGTAGATCTTATGACTTGTACTATCGGTTTTGGGATTTATAAGTCTTGTATAGAGATTCTAATTTGCATTTGTAAGTCGTCACTCAATATTGTTGTTATTTCAGCAAATATTAGGCTTACCTAGTCCCTAAGACTAGGTGCCATCACGACATCTGATGGAGGGTAATTTGGGTCGCGGCAAGTTGGTATCAGAGCTCTAGGTTCATAGGTGCTACGAGTCATAAACGAGTTTAGTAGAGTCTTGCGAATCGGTACAGAGACGTCTGTACGTATCTTCGAGAGGCTACAAAAATATTAGGACAGTTTCACTTCCTTCATTCCTATTGTGTGAGTTTATTGATCCCGAAGATTAAGCTTTTATCATTCTAATCTCTCAAAGATGGTGAGGACACGAGCTGCAGTTACTGAGGAAGCTGCCCCGAGAGCAGGTGTTGCTAGGGGCAGAGGCAGAGGCAGAGGTAGAGGCCGAATAGGAGCACGTGCCGCAACCAAGGCACCTACTAGAGCAGCAGTTGAGGAGCAGCCAGTAGCTCCAGTTGGGGGACAGGTACCAGAGGCGCCTATTGTTACCTCCGGACCTAGGAGACTTTTGCATAGTTTCTGAGCATGTTTGGTATATTGGCTCAGGCGGAGTTGATTCCGGTTACACCAGCTACTTCACAGACGGGGGGAGGAACTCAGACTCCTGCCGTCCATACTCCAGAGTAGCGAGTCCACATTGGTCAGGTTTGCGGATGTCATGGCGACACAGCCTGTGGTTCCAGTTCAGCCCGTGGTTAGGGCCGCAGCATCTGAGGAAGACAACTTAGACTTGCAAAGTTCAAGAAGTGTGATCCTCCTAACTGCAGTGGTTTGGCTCCAGATGGTGCACAGGGCTTTCTAGAGAAGTGCCATCGCATTCTCCACACTATGGGTATTGTGGAGACGAGTGGGGTTGCTTTTACTATGTTGCAGCTTAGGGGAGCAGCTTATCAGTGGTGGCGGGCGTGCGAGTTGGGTAGCCCGGGCAATGCAGCTTCACTTACATGGGCTTAGTTTTGAGAGATGTTCCTGAGAGAGTTTGTACCTCTGTCCCTTAGGGATGCATGGCGCACAGAGTTTGAGCAGCTGCGCCAGGGCATTATGTCAGTGTCAGAGTATGCCATTAGATTTAGTGATTTGGCCAGAATGCACCTGCTTTGGTCGCTACAGTTAGGGAGAGAGTCCGTCGGTTCATTGAGGTGCTCAGGCATGATATTCGGTTCAGCATGGCTCGGGAGCTGGGGTTAGATGTATCATTTCAGCGGGTGGTAGAGATCGCTCGCCGATTAAAGGGCATGTGGGACCAGGAGAGACAGGGCAGGCGAAGGCAGAAGAGAGAGGACAGGAAGGCTAGGAGGCCTCGCAGACCGGAGAGATCTACTGGTCCTTATTTTGGAGGCAGGGTACGACATAGTACGGGTTTTGTGGGTTAGCTAGTTCAGTTTGCACTTCTGGCTTAGCACGGTGTTGCAGGTACTCATAGATCTTAGAGTACCCGTATCGTACAGTTTCCACAACCATGTCAATAGAGAGGTTGCTTCGAGTGTGGAGATACCGCTCGTACTTTTATTAGATTATGCTTATCAGGGCGAGCTCCCCTATTTGTTGCTTTACTTACGGGTAAATTTCATAATTAGTACTCTACTTATGTGTTTACCCATGTTGGGAGATTCTATAAGTGGTAGCCCGTATCTATCGTTTTGTTTTTATTCATTATTGAGATTTACGAGACTAGAAGTGAATTCCTATTGTCTATTATGGTATATTTTGATGTGATCCCTGAGTAATTTGGTTACAATTTGTAATTTAGATGCTCTACCCGTGCAGGAGCCAGTACGTGTTGTAAATTTGTTGGCGGAATTGAACTAGTGGAAGGTTTCAGTTGGTATGATGTGTATTCTATATGTGATTCAGAGTTGAGGGTGAGACCCTCGCGACTTCATGCGATTTGATATGTTTGAACCAGTCTGCATGCCGCGGTGGCAGTTATATTAGGATAAGATCCTTGTGATTTGTTCATATACTTTGTTTCTTCATTGTAGATTGATTCATAGAATGGAACTAATAGGGAGTTGTGCCTGTTGGGCTTGTTTGATAGTTCTCTTTTGTGTTTCTCCTTACATATTCAGCCATTTTCGTGCCTCGCTTATTGATTTTTAGCTTGCGTGGTGTGTGCCCGGTCATGTTAGATGTGACTTTTTGATTCGGGTGAGTGGTAATGAGGTCTTCATGTTCATTGCATCGTTTTCAGTGTTGTGAAGGTTTGAATCAGGGTTCTAATGGAGGTGAGGCTAATTGCTGGTGCTGGATTCGACTATGGGCAACTGCTGTGGCTAGGGCTGTTGATAAGGACATATGTGTGACATGTTACATCGCGTGGTTGTACCTTCTGGGTGTAGGCATAAGTCGTTGCAGCTGGTTGAGGCAGATACCGTGTGTGGATGTAGGAATCGGGTCTTTGGAGATGAACGGATGGTGAAAAATTTCGGTTTTAAGGCTTATTGGTATTGGTGGAAGGGACAAATTACAGTTGAGATGGTGTCGTGGGGATTATGCGGATAAGGGTGACGTGGGATCACCCCACGGGTATATGTAAGATGAATGCATTCAGTGATTTGATGGCTTCTGGACGATTCTTGGCACGTTCGAGGACGAACGTTTGTTTAAGAGGGAGAGGATGTAACGACCCGACCGGTCGCTTTGAGAATTAAAGTCGCGCTCGGCGGCATAAGGTCTTGAGCAGCTTCGTATTATGTGCTATAACTTGCGTGCGTGGCCGAGTTCAGTGATCGGAAGTTACGGAGTCAAGTTGGAAGAAGAATTTCTATTTTAGAAGCTTAAGCGGTAAGAGTTGACTGGAATTTGACTTTTGGTTTAATCAACTCCGGACTGGGGTTTTAATGATTTCAACAGCTTCGCATGGGGATTTTGGACTTAGACGTGCGTCCGGATTTGGTTTTGGAGGTCCATAGGGTAATTTGAAGCGTTTCGGTGATAGTTCGAAAAATTGAAGTTTTGGAAGGTTGAGAGGTTTGACCAAGAGTTGACTTTGGTGATATCGGGGCCGGAATGCAATTTCGAGAGTTGGAACAGCTATGTTATGTCATTTGGGACTTGCCAGCTTAAATTGACGTCATTCTGGATTGATTTGATAGGTTTCGACGCGAGTTTTTGAAGTTGCAAGATTTAAAATTTCAAAAGTTCGATTGATGGTGCGATTCGTAGTTTCGACGTTGTTTGATGTGATTCGAGGCCTCGAGTAGGTCTGTGTCGTGTTATGGGACTGGTTGGTATATTCGAACGGGGTCCCGAGGGCCTCGAGTGAGTTTCGGACAAGCTTTGGACCATTTCCTCATGTTTGGAAGAGCTGGTTCTGTCATCCGGTGTGCCTTCATCGCGTTCGCATCAATTCCTCCGCGTTCGCGTAGTGTAATTTTGGAGGAAGGAATATTTGTTCTTCACGTTCGCATGCACCTCTCCACGATCGCATACGTGTGCATCAGCCTCCTCCACATTCGCACTCATTGCCGCGATAGCTCAGCTGTAACAGCTGGCGATTTCCTCTTCTCCTTTGCGGTTGCATGCGATCTCACGTGGTCGCGTAGTGCAGTCCTTGGCCTCAGAATTTTTCGCTCTTCACGATCGCACTCGTCTGTACGCGATCGCGTAGTACATTTTGGGGCAGTAGCCATTCTCTTCTTCGCGATCGCATTAGTTTTTCCACGATCATGATGTGCAAATATCTGGGCAGAATATAAAAGTACTCTATTCCGAGGTTTTGCCATTTTTATCATTTTTTGAGTTCTAGAGCTGGGTTTTGGGCGATTCTTGGTGGGTTTTTCAAGCAAATCAATTGGGTAAGTGTTTTTCACCTAGAATTTATTATATTCCATGATTCTTATCTTTATTTTTATTATTAAATTAGTGTTTTGAGTTGAGCAAAAATGGGGATTTTGAAGAAAACTTTCAAAGTGTAAAATGATGATTTGAGGGATGAATTGGTATCGGAATTTGATAATTTTGGTATGGTTAAACTCGATATCGAATAGGTGTTCGGTTTTTATAATTTTGGTCGGGTTCCGATATCCGAGCCCGGGGGTCGACTTTTGGGTTGATTTTTAGTTTTTGATAAGATTGAAGCTTTATTATCCGGAATAGTTTCTTATGAGTTTTATTCATGCTTTAAAGTTATTTTGACTAGATTTGAGCCATCCGGATGTTATTTCACTCGAGAAGTTCATTTTAAAGTAATGATCTATCTTCTTTGAGGTAAGTATCTTGCCTAACTTCGGGTGAGGGAACTACCCCTTAGGATTTGAGTCATTTATGCCAATTGTGCCACGTGAAGCCCGTGTACACGAGGTGAAGAGTACGTGCTTGGGCTTATTTGTGGAAAGTTGACCTTTTAGTGTTCTTAGATTCTTGTTTCATTATATATAAATTTGTTTGTTATGATAAGTTCCCCATTTACTAGCTTCACCTCTACGTGTCTTAATTGAAATTAATTGCTTCATGTTCCACTCTTATTGCTTATTTGACTCTAGTGTGTTTTAACTGAAGTTGTAGCCTCTTCGACTGCCATACTATCTTCTCCTAATTACTTATCCTTAATTGATTGTTATTATCTCTTCTGTAATTGTCTATACTTAATTGAGGTCATGATCATCTCTTCCGTTGCTTATCCTTAATTGTAATTGTTGTATCTCTTTCGTGATTGCTCCACCCTCAGTGAAGTTAGTTTCCTTTATCATAGTTACCTCATCCTTACTTGGAATTATTGACTCATGTTTTCTCCCTTGTCGAGCTATTCTTATTATGACTAGCATTCTCTATTGTGTTTATTCTTTTTGAGCTCGTTCTACTATTTCTTTGTGTTTGAAGGCTCTTGAGTTGATTTACTTGTCGTATTCCACTGTATTGTTGTGTTGTTGCTGTTGTACTCAGTTTGTTGAGCCGAGGGCTATTGTGATGTATTGATCTTGGCACGTGATATTGTTGGGAGGTTTTTGTCGGGTGTTTGCACAAGGTTTCTGCCGTGCTATTGTTACTATTGATATTGCACATGCGGTATGACAAGGTGGGCTATATATGTGGGTTTGCGCATGTAACGAGACAAGGTGGGAATATTATTATGTGCATGCGGCGAGACAAGGCGGGGCATTTACTTTATTATTGCGAACGTGGCGAGACAAGGTAGGCTATGTCGGCGACCGATTTATGATGACTTGTGATGGCCTGGGGGCATTGTTGTTGTTTATATATTTTAGTGGCGTGCCTAACCGGTGTGAGTTTTACTTGGTTTAAATTGTGGGGATTGTTGCTTACCGTTTATTCCTCCGCTCTTACTAGTTGGCCTGGACTATGATAGAACACTTGCACAAGTATACGCGTAGTTAATCACCCCTCTCGGTTTAAGAAGATAGATCCCGATGTTATCGATCATTTCTACACACCCTCGTCTATTTGCCTCTTATGTGTGAATGGTTCAATTGGCACGTGCGTCGTCCGTGCAGTTACCAGTTATAATGAGGGAACAAGATGCCAAATGTTTAGGATTCACGAATTGGGACCCGCGAATAGTGACTATTGCGGGAGTTTGGCGCCTAGTGGAGATTACTGGATAAAACCTGGTGTGTATGTGGTTATTCTCATCTAGTTGCTACCTGTCCTTCCTTTGATTGTTTTCACCGGATTTAGACTGTGTTCAGCTTACTCTACTGTATTATTACTTGTTGTGTCCCACTGTTAATTATTGCTTCTTTCCTATTACAAGCACCGTATTATTATTTTCATTATGCATAGTTCTTTAAAGATATCGTACTCTATTAGTTCTATACCTATACTTGTTCAGGTTATCTAGTCCAGTAAGTGTCTTGACTGTCCCTCGTCACTACTCTACTGAGGTTAGTCTTAATACTTACTGGGTACCGCTGTGACATACTCATACTACACTTCTGCATATTTTTGTGCAGATCCAAGTAATTCGTAGTCAGTAGATCGCTAGCTAGTGGTACGGATCTTGCTGTGGAGACTCAATGTAAACCTGTCGCTGCGCTCATAGGCCTCGGAGTCACCTTCTGTTATTGTACTTGCACTGTTTTATCTCTATTTTAGAACAGTTGTATTTATAGGTTTATGTAGCAAACTCACTAGAGCTTATGACTTGTACTACCGGTTTTGGGATTTGTAAGTCTTGTATAGAGATTCTAATTCGCATTTGCCAGTCGTCATTCAATATTGTTATTATTTCAGTAAATGTTAGGCTTACCTAGTCCGTAAGACTAGGTGCTATCACGACATCCTATGAAGGGTAATTTGGGTCGTGACAAGTTGGTATCAGAGCTTTAGGTTCATAGGTTCTACGAGTCATAAGCGAGTTTAGTAGAGTCTTGCGAATCTGTACGGAGACGTCTATACTTATCTTCGAGAGGCTACGGAACTATTAGGACAGCTTCACTTCCTTTATTCCTATCGTGCGAGTTTATTGATCCCGAAGTTTGAGCTTTTATCATTCTATTCTCTCATAGATTGTGAGGACACGAACTGCAGTTACTGAGGACGCTTCCTCCGGAGCAGGTATCGCTAGGGGCAGAGGCAAAGTTAGAGGCCGAAGAGGAGCACGTGGCGTAGCTAGGGCACCTACCAAAGCAGCAGTTGAGGAGCCGCCAGTAGCTCTGGTTGGAGGACAAGTACCGGAGGCGCCTGTTGTTACCACCGGACTTCAAGAGACTTTAGCACAGTTCATGAGCATGTTTGGTACATTGGCTCAGGTGGGGTTGATTCCGGTTGCACCAGCTACTTCACCGACCAGGGGAGGAATTCAGACTCCCGCCGCCTGTACTCCAAAGCAGCGAGTCTACTATGGTCAGGTTCCGGGTGTCATGGCGACACGGCCTGTGGTTCCAGTTCTGCACGTGGTTAGGGCCACAACATCTGAGGAAGAACAGCTTAGACTTGCAAGGTTTAAGAAGTATGACCCTCCTACCTTCAGTGGTTTGGCTTCAGTGGGTGCATAGGGCTTTCTAGAGGAGTGGCATAGCATTTTCCGCTCTATGGGTATTGTGGAGACGAGTAGGGTTGCTTTTACTACATTCCAGCTTAGGGGAGCGGCTTATCAGTGGTGGCGGTTGTACGAGTTGGGTAGCTCATCCGATGCAGCTTCACTTACATGGGCTCAGTTTTGATAGATGTTCCTGAGAGAATTTGTACCTCACTCCCTTTGGGATGCATGGCATGGGGAGTTTGAGTAGCTGCGCCAGGGCACTATGTCAGTGTCAGAGTGTACAATTAGATTCGGTGATTTGGCCTGACATGCACCTTCTTTGGTCGCTACAGTTATGGAGCGAGTCTGTAGGTTCATTGAGGGACTCAGGCATGATATTCGGTTCAGCATGGCTCGAGCTTGTAATAATACAGTGCTTGTAATCGAATCCAACACTGGTAATTTGATGTGTTTGAACCGGGCTGCATGTCGCGGTGGCAGTTATATCAGGATGAGATCCTTGTGATTTGTTCATATACTTTGATTCTTCCTTGTAGATTGATTCATAGTATAGTATTAATAAGGAGTTGTGCCTGTCGGGCTTGTTTGATAGTTCTCTTATGTATTTCTCCTTACAAATTCAGTCATTTTCGTGCCTCGCTTATTTACTTTTTGCTTGCGTGGTGTGTGCCCGGTGATGTTAGATGTGACTTGTTGATTCGGGTGAGTGGTGATGAGGTCTTCATGTTTATTGCATGATTGTCAGTGTTGTTAAGGTTTGAAACAGGGTTCTAACGGAGGTGAGGCTAATTGTCGATGTTGGATTCGATTATAAGCAGTTGCTGTGTCTAGGGCTGTTGATAAGGACATATGTGTCACGTGTAATTTCATGTGGTTGTACCTTGTGGGTGTAGCCATATGTTGTTGCAGCTGGTTGAGGCTGATACCGGGTGTGGATGTAGGAATCGGGTCTTTGGAGGTGAATGGATGGTGAAAAATTTTGGTCCTAAGGCTTATTGGTATTGGTAGGAGGGACAAATACCAATAGTTGAATTTTGTGAAATTGGGGTCGGAATATGATTCCGAGAGTCGGAACAGCTCCGTTATGTCATTTCGGACTAGCCTGCAAAATTTAACGTCATTCCGAATTGATTTGATGTGTTTCGACGCGAGTTTTTGAAGTTGGATGATTTGAAATTTCCAAAGTTTGATTCATGGTGCGATTCGTAGTTCCGACGTTGTTTGATGTGATTTGAGGCTTTGAGTAGGTCCGCGTCGTGTTATGGGACTGGTTGGTATATTCGGACGGGGTCCCGAGAGGTTCGAGTGAGTTTCGGACGAGCTTTGGACCATTTCCTCTTGCTTGGAAGAACTGGTTCTGTCATCTGGTGTGCCTTCATCGCGTTTGCATCAATTCCTCCGCATTTGCATAGTGTAATTTTGGAGGAAGGAATATTTGTTCTTCGTGTTCGCATTTCGGTCAGGTTCTGAGATGCAGGCCCAGGGGTCAACTTTTGTGTTTTTTTTTACTTTTTGATAAAGATTGAATCTTTATTATCCGGTAGTTTCTTATGAATTTGAATCATGCTTTGATGTTATTTTGACAAGATTGAGCCGTCCGGAGGTTATTTCACTCGAGAAGTTCATTTTAGAGTAATGGTCTATCTTCTTTGAGGTAAGTATCTTGCCTAACTTCGTGTGGGGGAACTACCCCTTAGAATTTGAGTCTTTTATGCCAATTGTGTCACGTGAAGCCCGTGTACGCGAGGTGACGAGTACCTGCTCGGGCTTATTTGTGGAAAGTTGACCTTTTAGGGTTCTTAGGTGCTTGTTTCATTAAATATGAAGTTGTTTTTTATGATAAGTTCCCCATTTGGTAGCTTCATCTCTATGTGTTTTAATTGAAATTAATTACTTCATGTTCCACTCTTTTTGCCTATTTGACTCTTATGTGTTTTAACTAAAGTTGTAGCCTCTTCGACTGCCATGCTATCGTCTCCTAATTACTTATCCTTAATTGAAATTATTATTATCTCTTCTGTAATTGTCTATCCTTAATTGAGGCCATGATCATCTTTTCCGTTGCTTATCCTTAATTGCAATTGTTATATTTCTTTCGTGATTGCTCCACCCTAAGTGAAGTTAGTTATCCTTAATCATAGTTACCTCATCCTTACTTGGAATTATTGACTCATGTTTTCTCCCTTGTTGAGCTATTCTTATCGTGACTAGCATTCTCTAATGTGTTTATTCTTTGTGAGCTTGTTCTACCGTTTCTTTGTGTTCGAGGGGTTTTGAGTTGATTTACTTGTCGTATTCCCGTGTATTGTTGTGTTGTTGCTGTTGTACTCAATTTGTTGAGCCGAGGGCTATTATGATGTTGTGTTCTTGGCACGTGATATTTTTGGGAGGTTTTGGTCAGGTGTTTGCATGAGGTTTTGGCCATGCTATTGTTACTATTGATATATCACATGGTGCGTGACAAGGCGGGCTATATATGTGGGTTTGCGCATGTGGTGAGACAAGGTGAGAATATTATTATGCGCGTGCGGCAAGACAGGGCTGGCTATGTCGGTGGTCGATTTGTGATGACTTGTGATGGCCTGGGGCCATCCTTGTTGTTGATATATTTGTAGTGGCCTGCCTAACCTGTGTGAGTTTTACTTGGTGTAAATTGTGGTGATCGTTACGTATGTGCCGTTTATTTCCTCCACTCTTACTAGTTGGCCTGAACTGCGGTAGTACATTTACACAAGCATACACGTAGTTAATTACCCCTCTCGGTTTAAGAAGATGGATCTCGATGTTATTGATCATTTCTACACACCCTCGTCTATTTTCCTCCTATGTGAGAATAGTTCTATTGGCACGAGCATCGTCCGTGCTGTTACTAGTTGTAATGAGGGCACAAGATGCCAAGTATATAGGGCTCATGAATTGGGACCCGCGAATGGTGACTATTATGGGAGTTTGGCGCCTAGTAGAGATTACTAGATAAAACCTGGTGTGAAAGTGGTTATTCTCATCTAGTTTCTACCTGTCCTTCCTTTGATTGTTTTTCACTGAATTTAGACTGTGTTCAGCTTACTCTACTGTGTTATTACTTGTTGTGTCCTGCTACTAATTGTTGCTTCTATTTCCTATTACAAGCACTATATTATTGTTGTCATTATGCGTAGTTCTGTAGAGATATCGTACTCTGTTAGTTCCATACCTATACTTGTTCAGGTTATCTAGTCCAGTAGGTGTCTTGATTGTCACTCCACTGAGGTTAGTCTTGATACTTATTGGGTACCGCTATGGTGTACCCACACTACACTTCTGCACAGTTTTGTGCAGATCCAGGTAATTCGGAATCAGTAGATCGCTAGCTAGCTGTAAGGATCTTGCTGTGGAGACTCAAGGTAAACCTGTTGCTGCGTTCACAGGCCTCAGAGCCACTTTCTGTTATTGTACTTGCACTATTTTATATCTATTTTGGAACAGTTGTATTTATAGGTTTATATAGCAAACTCAGTAGAGCTTATGACTTGAACTACAGGTTTTAGGATTTGTAAGTCTTGTATGGAGATTCTAATTCACGTTTATCAATCGTCATTTAATATTGTTATTATTTCAGTAAATGTTAGGCTTACATAGTCCTTAAAACTAGGTGCCAACACGATATACTACGGAGGGTAATTTGGGTTGTAACAAGTTGGTATTAGAGCTCCAGGTTCATAGGTGCTACGAGTCATAAGCGAGTTTAGTAGAGTCTTGCGGATCGGTATGGAGACGTCTGTACTTATCTTCGAGAGGATACGGAACTATTAGGACAGTTTCACTTCCTTTATTCCTATCGTGCGAGTTTATTGATCTCGAAGTTTAAGCTTTTATCATTCTATTCTCTCACAGGACACAAGCTGCAGTTATTGAGGACACTGTCTCTGGAGCAGGTATCACTAGGGGCAGAGGCAGAGGCAAAGGCAGAGGCCGACTAGGACCACGTGCCGCAGCTAGGGCACCTACCAGAGCAGCAGTTGAGGAGCCGTCAGTAGCTCCAGTTGGGGGACAGGTACCAGAGGCGCCTGTTGTTACCTCCGGACTTCAGGAGACTTTATCACAGTTCCTAAGCATGTTTGGTACATTGGCTCGGGCGGGGCTGATTCCGGTTGCACCAGCTACTTCAAAGACTAGGGGAGGAACTTAGAGTCCCGCCACCCGTACTCCAGAGTAGCGAGTACACATTGGTTAGGTTCCAGGTGTCATAGCGACACAGCTTGTGGTTCCAGGTCAGCCTATGGTTAGGGCCACAATATCTAAGGAAGAACAGCTTAGACTTGCAAGGTTCAAGAAGTAAGACCCTCCTACCTTCAGTGGTTTGGCTTCAGAGGGTGCACAGGGCTTTCTAGAGGAGTGCCATCGCATTCTCCACGCTATGGGTATTGTGGACATGATTGGGGTTACTTTTACTACGTTCCAGCTTAGGGAAGAAGCTTATCAGTGGTAGCGGGCATGCGAGTTGGGTAGCCCGGGCGATGCAGCTTCACTTACATGGGCTCAGTTTTCAAAGATGTTCTTGAGAGAGTTTATACCTCTGTCCCTTAGGGATGCATGGCGCGTGAAGGTAGAGCAGCTGCGCCAGGGCACTATGTCAGTGTCATAGTATGCCATTAGATTCAGTGATTTGGCCGGACATGCACCTTCTTTGGTCGCTACAGCTAGGGAGCGAGTTTGTATGTTCATTGAGGGGCTCAGGCATGATATTCGGTTCAGCATGGCTCGGGAGCTGGAGTCAAATGTTTCTTTTCAACATGTGGTAGAGATCGCTCGTCGATTAGAGGATGTGGGACCAGGAGAGAGAGGGCAGGCGAGGACAGGAGAGAGAATACAGGGAGGCTAAGAGGCCTCGCAGACCGGAGAGATCTGCTGGTCCTTATTTTAGAGGCAGGGTACGGCATGGTAGGGGTTTTGTGGGCCAGCCAGTTCAGTTTACACTTCAGGCTTCGCATAGTATTTCAGGTACTCATGGGTCTCAGAGTACCCGTACCGCACAGTTTCCACAACCACGTCAGCAAAGAGGTTGCTTCGAGTGTTGAGATACCAACCACATGGTGAGAGATTGTCCCGGAAAATATGTCATAGCGGGGTATCCAGGCGGGTAGAGGGCACCCAAGAGGGGGAGGCCCGACCCGTTGATGTGTTTAGTACGGTAGGTTTGAGGCCGCTATGCCAGATGATAACATACAGGTATGCTTTTGATTGTTATAGAGGAGCACCGCTCGTACTTTGATTCGATTCTTCTTATCAGGGAAAGTTCCCCTGTTTGTTGCTTCAGTTATGGGTGAATTTCATGATTAGTACTCTACTTATGTGTTTACCCCTGTTGGGAGATTCTATAAGTGGTAACCCGTGTCTATCATTTTGTTTTTACTCATTAATGAGAGTTACGGGACTAGAAGTGAATTCCTGTTGTCCATTACGGTAGATTTTGATGTGATCCCTGAGTAATTTGGTAACGATTTGTAATTTAGATGCTCTACCGGTGTGGGAGCCAGTACGTGTTGTAATTTTGTTGTCGGAATTGAACTAGTGGAAGGTTTCGGTTGGTATGATGTGTATTCTACGTGTGATTCAAAGCTGAGGGTGAGACCCTCGCGACTTCATGCAATTTGATGTGTTTGAACCGGGCTGCATACCGCGGTGGCAGTTATATCAGGATGAGATCCTTGTGATTGTTCATATACTTTGATTCTTCCTTGTAGATTGATTCATAGAATGGTACTAATAGGGAGTTGTGCCTGTCGGGCTTGTTTGATAGTTCTCTTATGTGTTTCTCCTTAATATTGAGTCATTTTCGTGCCTTGCCTATTTACTTGTAGCTTGTGTGGTGTGTGCCCGGTGATGTTAGATGTGACTTGTTGATTTGGGTGAGTGGTGATGAGGTATTCATGTTTATTGCATCGTTGTCAGTGTTGTGAAGGTTTGAAACAGGGTTCTAATGAAGGTGAGGCTAATTTTCGGTGCTGGATTCAATTATGGGCAGCTGTTGTGGCTAGGGTTGTCGATAAGGGCATATGTGTGACGTGTTACATCGTGTGATTGTACCTTTTGGGTATAGGCATAAATTGTTGCAGCTGGTTGAGGCTGATACCGGGTGTGGATGTAGGAATCGGGTCTTTAGAGATGAACGCATGGTGAATTATTTCAGTTCTAAGGCTTTTTGGTATTGGTAGAAGGGACAAATTACAGTTGAGATGGTGTCGTCGGGCTTATGCGGATTGGGGTGACGTGGGATCACCCACGGTTGTATGTAGGATGAATGCATTTAGTGAGTTCATAGCTTCTGGATGATTCTTGGCACGTTCGAGGACGAACGTTTGTTTATGAGGGGGAGGATGTAACGACCCGGCCGGTCGATTTGAGAATTAAAGTCCCGCTCGGCGGCAGGGCAGCTTCGTATGATGTGTTATGACTTGCGTGTGTGGCCGAATTCAGTGATTGGATGATACGGAGTCAATTTGGAAGAAGAATTTCTGTTTTAGAAGCTTATGCGGTAAGAGTTGATCGAAATTTGACTTTTGATGCAAACAACTCCGAAATGGGGTTTTGATGATTTCAAAAGCTTTGTATAGTAATTTTGGACTTAGGCGTGCGTCTGGATTTGGATTTGGAGGTCCGTAGGGTAACTTGAAGCATTTCGGTGAAAGTTGGAAAAGTTAAAGTTTTGGAAGATTGAGAGATTTGACCAAGAGTTGACTTTGGTGATATCGGGCTCGGAATGCGATTTTCAAATTTGGAACAGCTCCGTTATGTCATTTGGGACTTGCTTGCAAAATTTGACGTCATTCCGGATTGATTTGATAGGTTTCGACGCGAGTTTTAGAAGTTGGAAGATTTGAAATTCAAAAGTTCGATTCATGGTGTGATTCGTAGTTCCAACGTTGTTTGATGTGATTTGAGGCATCAAGTAGGTCCGTGTTGTGTTATGGGACTGGTTGGTATATTCGGTCAGGGCCCCGAGGAACTTGAGTGAGTTTCGGACGAGCTTTGGACCATTTCCTCATGTTTTGAAGAGCTGATTCTGTCATCTGGTGTGCCTTCATCGCATTCGCAACAATCCTCCGCGTTCACGTAGTGTAATTTTGGAGGAAGGAATATTTATTCTTCGCGTTCGCATGTACCTGTCCGCGGTCACGTACGTGTGCATCATCCTTCTCTTCGCACCTCACTGCCCGCGTTATAGCTCAGCTGTATCAGCTGGTGATTTCCTCTTCTCCTTTGTGATCGCAGGCGATTTCACTCGGTCGCGTAGTGCAGTCTTTGGCCTCAGCATTTTTCCCTCTTCGTGATCGCACTCGTCTGTACACGATCGCGTAGTACATTTTGGGGCAGTAGCCATTTTCTTCTTCGTGATCGCATTAGTTCTTCCGCGATCGCGATGTGCAAATACCTGGGAAGAATATAAAAGTACTCTATTTCGAGGGTTAGCCATTTTTATCATTTTTGGAGTTCTAGAGCTCGATTTTGGGCGATTCTTTGTGGGTTTTTATAGTAAATCAACTGGGTAAGTGTTCTTCACCTAGATTTAAAGGCCGAGCTTGAAAATGTTAAGAGGCTCGAGGCCGAAGCCAAGAAGTTGGCGTACCCCGAGGATGAGAAAGATTTCGAGGGTTCGGACAAGTCCGAGGACGGGGAGGATTCTGACAGCCCCGGTGATGAGGTGGGCTCCGGGGAGGATTAGGCTTCTTAGGTGCCTTGTAATTTTTTGCTTTCGTATCTTTGTATTTTTTTGAGGTCGTTTGGCCTTTACAAAAATTTGCATATATATATAAGGCTTTTTTCCCTTCGGCAATTTTCAAGCTTGATTCTTTTTGCTTTTTCTTTATGATTGCAAAGATTTCGGATGCCTTAGCATATAATGATTAGGTCTTATTCAGAGGTTCGAATATTGTTCGTTTTCGAAACTATTTTGCTTAAGGCTGGTGGGGGGCTTGGTATGACCGGAAGCTTACCCTGAAATGTTCATTAGGATTTTTTATAACTTTGTCGAGGGTAGCCTTCGAACCGGTTTAGAAATTTTAAAGGCCTTATGTTTTGGTTACGGATCTCAAACGTATCCGAGCCGTTCTAGGACGATCGTAGCCTTTTAAGTTCGGGTACTGCCCAATGGACTCGTTACCCCGAGTTATCCGGGCTTGCCCAGGACTATAGTTTCGAATGGGGATGGTCGTGGCCTTTAGAGTTCGGGCACTGCCTAATAAGCTTTGTGCCTATGGGCTTTGATTCCCCGGGTCGCCTGAGCCTACCTTGGATGATAGTCCGCGAGTGAGGGTGACCTCTTGGATCCGGACAGGGATTGCCCTTGGGCTCGATGTCTTTAGGGGATGGAATGTAGAAATTTTTAAGGGACAAAATATTTGTCCGTAAGGAGAAACTTTCTTTCATTTCTATACAAGGTTACAAATGTGTACATGCTTCGTGTCAGAGTTTGGGTGGTCTATGTGGGCATGGTTCATTTGACCGATTGGCCCTTACAATAAATCCTATCCACCGAGCCTAGGTAGTTCGAGCATAAAGTCTCTCTCCTTGCCAAAATTATTATCCGAGGGTGATGGCCCCCAGTATCGGAGGCCGATCATAGAGAGGCCTCGGATACTGCTGGTGTGGTCTTTGACTCCGGTCTTCGATTCTAAGTTAGCATGATCCATTGTTGCCTCGTTAAAAACCTAGCCAGAAAACTCATTTGGGACAAAACCGGTCTAAGGAAAAAAGAGTGCAACGCGTTTTCAGGCCTGATAGTCGCATCGTCCCTTGGTCGTTACCTGCAAGTGTTAGTCTAATATGTAAAGAGAAATAGATGAATGGTGTCGTACCTCAACAGTAGTATCGTTTTAAGTGGGCCACGTTCTAGTTGTTCGGTAGTCGTTCACCGTTCATTGCTTCGAGTTTGTATGATTCTTTACCGATGATCTCGATAATTCGATGTGACCTTCCCAATTCGGCCCCAAGTTCCCCTCGTTTGGGTTTCGGGTGCTCAAAGTCACCTTCCTTAACACCAAGTCCCCGATACTGAAGTGACGAAGGTTGGTTCTTCGATTGTAATACCCTTCAATTTGTTACTTTTGGGCGGCCATATGGATGAGGGCGGCCTTGCTCCTTTTATCTAGCAGTTCCAGGCTCATATTCATGGCCTCATCGTTTGACTCTTCGGTCGCATATCGGAACCTAAGACTCGGTTCCCCTAATTTGACCGGTATTAGAGCTTCGGCGCCATATACCAACAAGAACGGGGTGGCCCCGATACTAGACTTCGAGGTCGTATGGTATGCCCATAGGACTTCGACAAAATTCCTTTCCACTTTCCTTTGGCGTCGGTCAATCTCTTTTTGAGGTTTTGGAGTATGGTTTTGTTGGTGGGATCTGCTTGCCCGTTCCCACTAGGGTGGTACGGTGTTGATAGGATCGTTTTGATCTTATGGTCTTCGAGGAACTTGCTTACTTTGCTGACAATAAACTATTTCCCATTGTCGCATACGATCTCGGCCGGCATTCTGAACCAACATATCATGTGGTCCCAAATGAAATCGATGGCTTCCTTCTCCCTGACTTTCTCGAACGCCTGGGCTTCCACCCACTTAGAAAAATAGTCAGTCATAAATAATATAAATTGAGCCTTATCGGGTGCCCATGGAAGGGGGCCGACGATGTCCATCCCTCATTTGATGAACGGCCAGGGTGACAAGACTGAATGTAGCAGCTCCTCGGGCTGATGAATCATCGGAGCATGCCTTTGGTATTCATCACATTTTCGTACGAACTCATTTGCATCATTTTCCATGTCGATCCAATAGTAGCGGGCTCTGATTATTTTTCAAACTAATGATTCGGTGCCCAAATGATTTCTGGAGAAGCCTTCGTAGACCTCCCTCAGAACATACTCGGTATCTCCCGATCCTAGACATATTGCGAGTGGGCCATCGAATGTTCTTCTGAACAAGGTACGTCTCCGGACAAGCTGAATCAGGCCGCCTTCATACGCAGAGCCCTCGATTCTTTAGGATCCGAGGGCAGTTTTTCGGTCTTCAGATACTCTATATATTTGTTTCTCTAGTCCCAAGTTAGGCTTGTTGAGTTTATCTCGGCGTGACCTTCTTCCAATATCGATCTCATGAGTTGCATGACCACCTCCGATTTGAACTTATCGTCATCGACCGACGATCTCAAATTAGCAAGGGCATCGGCCTCACTGTTTTGAGCCCGAGGTACATGTTGTAGCGTCCACTCCTTGAAGCGATGTAACATTACCTGCATCTTATCCAGGTATCTTTGAATTCGTTCCTCTCTGACCTCGAACGTCCCATTAACTTGGTTCACCACAAGGAGGGAATTGCACTTAGCTTTAATTACCTCTGCCGCCAAGCTTTTGGCCAGTTCGAGACCTACAATCATGGCCTCATATTCGGCCTCGTTGTTAGTCAACTTTACAATCCTGATAGATTGTCTAACTACATTGCATGTTGATGGCTTCAATACAATGCCAAGTCCGGACCCTTTTGCATTTGAAGCACCGTCCGTAAAGAGGGTCCAGATCCCCGAAGAGGTCCCCGAGTTTAACAACCACTCTCTTTCCACCTCGGGTATTAGGGCCAACGCAAGTCTACCAATATTTGAGATTTAATGGTAGTCCGGGGCCGATATTTGATATTGTACCTGCTGATCTCTAGCCTATTTGGCCAATCATCCCGAGAGCTCAGGTTTATGCATTACATTCCTCAATGGGTAAGTAGTTACAACACATATAGGGTGACATTGAAAGTACGATTTCAGCTTCCTAGAGGCGCTTAGCAAAGCGAGCGCCAATTTTTCTAGCTGAGTGTATCTAGTTTCGGCCTCGCCTAAAGTCCTGCTAACATAATAGATTGGAAATTATGTACCTTCTTCTTCCCGGACCAGGACTCCACTTACCGCTATCTCAAATACAGCTAAGTACCAGTATAGTTGTTCGTCTATCTTCGGAGCATGAAGCAGAGGTGGGCTCGAGAGATACCGCTTGAGTTCCTCAAAGGCTCGTTGGCACTCCGGGGTCAATGAGAATTTATTCTTTTTCTTCAACAGTGAGAAGAACCGGTAGCTCTTGTCGGAGGACCTCGAGATGAATCGCCCCAGGGAGGCTATGCGTCTGGTTAACCTTTGAACGGCCTTGATGTTGTCCACAACAGTGATATCTTTGATGGCCTTGATCTTATCGGGATTAATCTCGATTATCCAATTGGATACCATGAACCCGAGGAATTTCCCGAACCCGACCCAGAATACACATTTCTCTAGGTTCAGATTCATATTGTACTTTTTCAATATGCTGAAGGTTTCCTACAAATGTTTCAAGTGGTCCTCTGCTCGCAGGGAGTTAACCAACATATCATCAATATAAACCTCCATTCATTTTCCTATCTGTTCTTCGAACATCTAATTTACTAGGTGTTGGTAAGTGGCACCGGCATTTTTTAGTCCGAACGGCATCAAGTTATAGCAGTAGGTGTCGTATTTAGTGATAAAGGAAGTTTTTTCCTGATCGCCTGGGTCCTTCCGAATTTGGTTGTACCCGGAATAAGCATCGAGAAAATTAAGGATCTCGTGGCCGATCGTTGCATCGATCATGCAATCGATGTTAAGCAAAGGGAAAGAGTTCTTAGGACACGCTTTATTCAAGTCTTTATAGTCTATGCACATTCTTAATATGTTTCTCTTTTTAGGGACTACTACTACATTTGCTAACCAGTCCGGGTGCTTAACCTCTGGGATGGATCCTATTTTAAAGAGTTTGGATACCTCGTCCTTGATGAACGCATGTTTGACCAGGGACTGGGGTCTCCTCTTCTGCTTGACCCGATGGAACTTCAGGTCCAGGCTTAGCTTGTGAGTGGTGATTTTTGGCGGGATCCTTGTCATATCAAGTTGGGACCAAGCAAAACAATCTATGTTAGCTATAAGGAATTGAATGAGTTTTTTCCTGAGCTCAGGACTCAACCCCGTGCCCAGGTATACTTTTCGATCGGGCAAGTGCTCGATCAGTTCGACTTGCTCCAGTTCCTCGACTGTCGATTTGGTTGCATCGGAATCATCGGGGGCTATAAAGGACCTGGGAACCCCATAATCGTCATCTTCATTGGTCCCCTGCTTCTCCGGTTGGATCGGGTCCGGTGTAGGTAATTGTTATTTTGCTTCTTGCATGGCAGCCGAACCTAGACCTTTTTTCGTCGTAAGTGCGGATACCGGGACCACCTCGTTGACCACAAACATCTCATTTGCAGCCGGTTGTTCTCCGTAAATTTTTTTATCCTTCATGGCGTTTCTTATTTCAACACTTGGTGTAGAGTCGAGGGTACCGCCCTCATGTTATGGATCCATGGCCTTCCGAACAGAGTGTTGTACCTCATGTCTCCTTCGATTACATCGAACTTGGCTTCCTGAATGGTCCCGGAGATGTTCACCGGTAATGTTATCTCCCCTTTAGTGATCTCACATGCCATGTTGAATCCGTTTAGAACTCGGACTGTAGGCACAATCTGATCTTGTAGACCGAGCTGTTCCACGACCCTCGATCTGATGATGTTGGTTGAGCTACTTGGATCAATTAACACACGCTTAACTCGAGATTTATTTATGAGTATAGTTATTACCAGTGCATCGTCGTAGGGTTGTACGATCCCCTCAGCGTCCTCGTCGTTCAAAGACAACGTTCTCTCTGGCACGTAATCCCCAGTCCATTTTTCCCTTGTGCTGGATACTTTGGTGCGCTTCAGCATCAGCCCCCGAGGAACGTCGACCCCGTCGATGTTCATGTTAATGACGTGCTGAGGTTCCTCCTGCTCGATATGTTTATTAGAATCTCTATTCCTGAAATGATTCTTGGCTCGACGGCTCAGGAACTCTCGGAGATGTCCGCTGTTGAAAAGTCGGGCTACTTCCTCTCTTAATTGTTGGCAGTCCTTCGTTCTATAGCTGTGAGTGCCATGATATTTGCACATTAGGTTAGGATCTCTTTGGGCTGGATCGGACTGTAGAGGTCGAGGCCACTTGGTGTCTCTGTTGCGTCCGCTGGCGGTTATGATAGCAGCAGCATCAACATTAAAGTTGTACTCTAATAACCTTGGTGCTTCTTTAGGCCCAATGGACCTGTCAAAATTGTTTTTGCTCATGAGTCCCCTGTTATTTTGAGTCCGATCGCTTCTCCTTTCATTTCTTATAAAGTTTCCTCCAGACCCGTCACTCCTATGATCACCGATATACGGCTAATATCGATCCTTATTTGGCCTTGGTTCATGATCAATGTCTCTTTGGATCTGTCACTGGCTCAGACAAGATAAACAGACCAGGAGGGGGGCCCGAGCTGATCATCTTCGACTCTAATTTTTGACTGATATTGGTTATGCACATCGGCCCAAATTACGGCCGGATATACTACCAGATATTGCTTCAACTGCTGCGAAGCCAACGAGCTTCGAGTATTAAGTCCTTGGGTGAAGGCCTGAACGGTCCAATCGTCCGCGACTGGAGGCATGTCCATCCGTTCCATCTGAAATCGGGACACGAATTCTCTGAGCATCTCATTATCCCTCTATCTCACTTTGAAAAGGTCCGACTTTCTGGTCTCGACCTTGATATCCCCGGCGTATGCTTTTACGAAGGAATCTGCAAGTATAGCAAACGAGTCAATAAATTTAGGAGGTAAGTTGTGATACCATATAATAGATCCTTTTGACAAGGTTTCCCCAAATTTTTTCAGCAAGACAGATTCGATCTCATCATCTTCTAAGTCATTCCTCTTGATGGCGCACATGTATGAGGTCACATGTTCATTTGGGTCAGTTGTCCCTTTGTACTTAGGAATTTCAGGCATGCGGAACTTTTTGGGGATCAGTTTCGAGGCTGCGCTCGAAGGGAAAAGTTTCTGAACAAACTTTTTGGAGTCTATGCCTTTCAATATCTATGGCGCTCGGGGGATTTGGTCGACCTGGAGTTGTAAGTCTCCACCTTCTTGTCGTTGGCTTCGATTTTCTTTTCTCCCGTTTCCACCCGCTTTTTCAATTCCTCGATCATCTTTATTATCTCGGGGTTGGTTCCAGGTTCAACTTCATTCGGCCTATCTGCGGCTGGTTCATTTCTGCGAGTGTTTCCCCGGGATGATTCGGGCTCAACTCTATTAGGAGCGCGACTTTGGTTTTGCAGTTGGGCTATTGTTGCCTGCTGAGCCTGCAGCATTTTGAAGATCACCCATAAGCTGATCCCATATCCTTCACCGTCACGAGCAATTTGAGCTACTGACCGGACTCCCCCGCGGATGCTATTCTCCGGATTGATGGGCAAATTCATGTTGATGGCCACATGTGAGCTGGCGTCGATCGGTCCGCGATCGGAATTCAATTAGGACCGGCGGGGGGCACCTCGTTACTGGGCGCTATATTGTTGCTCTCGCCTTGGTGGCCAGACTCAGCGTCAGTGTTTAGAGGGGCAGATTGGGAGTTCGATATTTTAAACGCAGGCCTGAAATCAAAGGCACTTCAAAGAACAAGTGTGAAGTAGGTTGTGTTATAGAAATTTGTATCAAATTGCCGCTATTATCCTCAGCCTCACGGAGGGCGCCAAACTGTTTACCCTCAAAATTGGATAACAATTAAATGTGTAAGTGATTTTAAAGATACGCGGATTAATTTGATACAAAGCGATAAATTAAGTCAAATTGAACAAGCAAAGATAAAATAGATTTAAACCACACGAGGAAGATAATTCCAGCCTTAGTGAAATATTCAACCTCGATCCGGGTTAGATGTGGCCAGCACTGATGAACAAGAGAGAGAGCTAATAATAGAAAAAATAATAATGTATTGCTTTGGAATGCGTGTTTTAGTGTCTCCTTTTAATAAAAAATCATCTCCTTTATATAGTGGGAGAGTTTCATCTCTAGTACAATTCTAAAAAAGGTAAAAAAGTTCTTTTTCGTTAATCACTGATTTGCTGCCGATACGGGCCGAGATCCGCGCCGTGATATCCGGTCGGGCGTGGATATCACGGCCCTTTGTTAGTCATGTGCAACCATTTGGTAAGGCGTTCCCGAGGTCTTGGAGCTTGAACCGAATTTGGTGGTGTGGTCTCGATGGCTCCGATATGACAGGTATATCGAGCTAGTCCAAGACATAACGGTCCTCCATTGGTCGTGCTTGATTGCCCGACAATATTCTTCGAAGTCGTTCAAGGCTAGGTCCGATTACGAACCATGACTCGATGAGACTCTTACCCCGATTTCGGTCCCCTATCATCATGTCTTGAGCTTGGCTTATTTTGTCGGCGGCCGGAGCGTACCATGAGTCCGATTTCAATTGTATATACTAGTCTTAGACCTCATTTGTTTTTATTAATTAAGATGTTTGAAACTAAAACATGTTTGATTATTAAGACATATTTAAATCTAAACAACAAATAATTAAGAATTTTAGCATTTAAATGTACTATCTTTATTTGAACACTAATAAATATAGAACTTTGAAAATAATATTAATTAAAATATTATATAAAAGCTTAATCTACACGGTGTTGAAAAATTATTTGTTTGAGGAAGATCTAAAAGCTGGTTGTGGTAACTACTGGTAGTCGTGGATGGTGACAGTTGTATGGTGCTGGCTATTAGTTGTTGTGGTTGGTGGAGGTGATGATTACCGTATGGAGGTGAGTATTTGTTGGTGTGTGGCAGCGAGAGGCTGTTGGAAGTAGTTGGTAGTGGAAGGTGACGGTAAAGGTGGTTAGAAGGTGGTCGTAGCTGACGGTGGAGGTGGTGGTTTTGCGATGGTGGTGGTTTGGCGATGGTGGTGGTTGGTAGTGGAGGTGGTTGTGGGTCGTGGCTAGTGGTGGCAGTAGTTGTGCGATGGGGATGGTTGGTAGAGATCTATGACTAGCGAAGGTGATTAGCAATAGTGATTGTAAGGTAGAGAATGACAGCAGAGGTAGCTGATCATAATTGACAGTATGGTTGTGTGATGCAGGCTAGTGGAGGTGGTTGTGATAGATAAAGCAGAGGTAAAAAGTCACATTCATAGAAATCTTTAAGTGAATAACATCTTAATAATATTAATACTATATACCTGATCTAAATGACCTAGACCTATTATGAGCATTTAAATGGTTACAAACTAAAACAAGTAAATATATTTATGGGGCCGAGACATGAATGATTAAAATTTAGATCTTCATTAAGTGAAAACAAACGGAGCCTTATTAATATTTTCTTAATTTTGGATGTGGTTCTCCAAAGTGTAATGAAACTATGTTGTAGTAATGGTAATTGGTCGTAAGTTTTGTG
Source organism: Nicotiana obtusifolia (assembly GCA_002018475.1). Lineage (NCBI taxonomy): Eukaryota > Viridiplantae > Streptophyta > Magnoliopsida > Solanales > Solanaceae > Nicotiana > Nicotiana obtusifolia. Next base: position 43,586 of record MCJB01048481.1, read on the forward strand.
TGTCAAATCACCAAATATGAAAGTTAACATGAATAGAGTTCATCAAATCCATGAAGTTTATAGGTTCAGGATTTAGTCTTTTTTAAATTACTAAATTCTAAATTAATATTTTATACATATTCAATAAAATTTTTAAGTATGTATAAAGTTTAAACCAAAGTTACTGGGTTCGACCGAACCCGTAACATTAACACTGGCTCTGTCCCTGAACATGAAAGACTAAGGAAATTAGTTTGGCAAAAAGAGTACCTTGAGAGATATGAAAACCATGTTCTCTCAAGAGTCTAAATTTCAAAGCTGTGGCATATAATGAATCTCCCGTGGATGCATTTAGGTGCATGCTCCTCAAAATTTGCATGATCTCTTCCTTGAAGTGATAACTCACCTTTGTAAATTATCAAGCAGCTCCAACTTATCTAATTCTTCTTGTGATCCCTCAACCATTATCATTATGTTCTTTATTCCCTTCTTCAGTTCGTCAAACCGCTTCACATACTTCTCTTCCAACGTAGCACAATTACTAATGATTAGCTTTAACATTCACGTAAACTTTATGCAATTAAGTATTTAATAACAAGAATAACGGTAAAAGAATGAGTGCTAAACAAATGTAACTTACCACATAATCATTGTATATGGACTGAAGATATTCAAAATCCCACAAGGTAGGTCCGAAATTCCCTGAACGTCTAGTGGGATTTTGATACAAGTGATGGTTTTACTCGGCTGAAAGAGGAAAAATAGTTAGCCGGAGGTCTTTTCGAGGTGGCCAAGAGCAGCATCCCTACTTTTGGTAAATGTTGCCATATCTGACTTGTCAATGTGCGGTGAGATATTTTTAGCCCCAATGAGAAGTTGGCATAGAAATAGATGCATCTACCTGATGAAAGGGACATGTTTTACTATTCACTATCTTTATTTTCAGGGAATATGGACCACTCGATCGACAAGCACACAAGTGTAGACTCTAATTGCAAATAAGTACTATTTTTGGGAAGTGTTACCTCTCCACATCCGTGAATGTCCTTGTTCTCAATTAAAAAAAAGATGTTTATCCATACTAAGTGTCAAAACATGGAAAATATTAAGCATTAAAAGTACTCGCTCGGTCCTAATTTATATTCCTTATTAGTTTATACAAAAAAGAATGACATAATGTTATGTTTAGAAATAATTTAACTTTAAACTTTTTTATTTCATGCACTAATAAGTTTTTATAGTCATATAAATGTTATAGAATATTTAAGACCTCAAGCTTCAAAAAAAAAAATCTTAAATTTCATATCGAGTCAAATTATGTCTCATAAATTAAAAAGGTAAAAATTTATCCGCACCAAGTATTTACAGCCTCTTTAGTTTAATTGACCATATATAGAAGAAAAACTAAGGTCTACCAGCTAGGTGCCATTTTAAAATAAATAAAAAGTTAAAAAGGAAGTGAAGTTATAATAGCATTACGTTAGAAATTTTGAGACTGCTAACATTCCTCCTTTTTTTATTACTTGCCGCTCTTCTTCTTAATTTTGAAGTTCTGTGTCATTCTTTCTTTACTAATTTAGTACTTCCATGAGTTAGTCAAAACATTTGTCAATTTATCATATACTATATTATAAGCATGAATACTTTTAGATAAAATTAAATTACTAAAATGTTCTTCAAAATTGAATAATCAAATTATTCTCTATCTAAAATTAAAATGACCTCACATTAAATGATGTTTTATACTTAAAGTTGTGATAATAAATAATTCACAGCATTCATGAAAGAAATAATCCCAATACCAGGTTGCTATATGTTCAACCGTTATTGTATACACTTTAGAGACGCTGCAAATTTTAATTAATTCGTTATAATTTATATGCTTTCATCTTGGATTGAAGACAATTTTATAGAAAATTGTAGATGTACTCTGTGCAATGTCATTTAAAAAGCAAACTTAGTTACATTGTGGAATGAGAAGTATACTTTAAGCCTCTTTGGAGTACTCATGAGTAATTCATCAATTATAGACTAAATTCATTCAAATAATTTAATACAACATCAAATTCATCTACTTAATATAAATTATACATAATTGATTGGTCGTTCATATATATCGTTTTGTTTCTCTTTTTCTAAAATCACTATAAACCATTTGTGTTATCAAGATAACATAAAACCAATCATTTTGTGAGGATGAGAAGCTTGAAGCATCGTAAGTTCTTGCTGGACTGCTCGAAAACTAAAGATTAATTTTAAGACACAATGCTAAAAGGTGGAAAGATGAGAAAATCAGATACAACTTATATGTAAATTGTATTAGTTAATTAGAAATTAAAAATGTCAATAAATCTCCTACATCTCCACTCTTCTTTAAACTCCATTATAGTTATGGTAAATAAAGCTAAAGTAATAGTAAGCAAGAAACAGGAGGGGGTGGAATCGGGGAGGATAGTGAACCAGTGGAATGGGTTGAATATCAAAATACGTGTTTGTGTAAATAGAAGATTGTATATTTGTAACTTCTTAACTTTTTAAATTTAAAAAAAAAAAAATCAATGCATAATATACGTGGAACTTATTTTGAATGTTAATAGGAGCAGTTGTATATACTTGTATTTTTAAATCCAAGTCTGAATTATGAAATTTTAGTTCAGTGAAGTCAAATATATTTTCTTTGTAATAATGTGCAACAACGCAGTGCTTATGATATATATTCTATATCGGACATAATTCATATGGTTACCAGTTCACTGAAGTAATTTTAATAGTCATAGGGAGAAAATTAAACAATTTAGTTCGATGAAATATATTAGATTGGTAACATATATGGAGAAAAAAAAAACATATTAAGTCATTGGCTCTGAAAACCTTATATGAGCACTTCACATTTCATC
>MCJB01048482.1:17408-61971 GCA_002018475.1 Nicotiana obtusifolia
AGCCTATTAAAACTAAAGAATTCTAATCTCTACAAAGGACGCTGAAACCTATCAAATCACGTCCGATTGACCCTCAAATTTTTCACACAAGTCACAAGTGACACCACAGACCTACTCCAACTCCCAGAACCCTATTCCGACCCCGGTAACCACAAAGTCCACTCTCGGTCAAACTTCCAAATTTCCAACTTTCGCCATTTCAAGCCTAATTCAACTATGGACCTCCAATTCACAATCCGGACGTGTTCCTAAGTCCAAAATCATCCAAAGGAGCTAACGGAACCATCAAAACTCTATTCTGGAGTCGTATACACATAAGTCAATATCCGGTCAACCTTTTCAACTTAGCTTTTAACATTAAGATTAAGTGTCTCAACTCATTCTGAAACCTCTCCGGACCCTAACCAACTACCCCCGCAAGTCACATAGCATCTATAAAGCATAAAATGAGCAGTAAATGGGGGAACGGAACTACAACTCTCAAAACAACCGGTCGGGTCGTTACAAGCCCAATCCTATAAACATCCTCATAATTAGGCCCTCGGCCTCATTCAGTCATCAGTCTCTGCAGCCTCTCGGCCTCACAAATCTCATGCCAATCGGCCCAAAAATGATAATATGATATGAGACAAATGATATCATAGATTAAGATATGATATACAATGAATGAGTATGACTGAGTATGTAATTGCACTTTAAGCAAATAACTCAACAACAGAAATGACCTCAGTGGGTCCCAACAGGATAAGCATATAGCCTAAACATGGTTTCTAACATGGATCACAGCTCAATTACTCTAGCACGTAGAAATTTCATGGATAAAGACAAGATTAGGTAACTAGACAGTACCACAGAATCAACCAAGTCATAATTCACATGGTGCATGCCCACACGCCCGTCACCTAGCATGTGCGTCACCTCAACACCAAACACATAACACGTATATTCGGGGTTCATACCCTCAGCACCAAGTTTAAAAGTATTACTTACCTCGAACAAGAAAAATCCAATACCGAGCAAGCCAAACAATACTCTAGAAATGCCATCCCGCGTATACCGACCTCCGAATGGCTCAAAACTAGCCAAAAGCAACTCAAGAACATCAAATAATGCCAAAGGCAACAAACTCAATCAATAAATGTTGAATCTTTAATCAAAAGCCAAAAGTCAGCCAAAAAGTCAAACCTGAGCCCGCACCTCGGAACCCAACAGAACTCATAAAATCCGATAACCCATTCAATCACGAGTCCAACCATACTAGTTTCACTCAAATTCGACTCTGAATCGACGTTCAAAACTCAAAAATTCACTTTATGAAATATTAGACAAAAACCCCCAATTTCTCTTTTGAAATCATCAACCAATTGCCAAAAATGAAGATAGATTCATGAAATATAATCAAAAAAAGTTTATATATCAAGATATTCTTCTATCATTTGCTAGGGCTTGAAACGTTTGAATTAGCAGCTTCCTAGCTTTCAGAACTAGTTGTTAATCTCTTTCCTGCCTTGCTTACTAGTTGTATTAATAACAGCCTTCTTGCCTTGCTGCTTGCCTTGCTGCTGATTTTGGACTTGTAGCTAAGTCGTCTAAATCCCCTTGCTCTCTCCTAGCAGCCTTGCCTTAACCGACTGTGCGGGTTGGTTGTCATACCTATCCCTTCCTGTCTTTCCTGTTTCTGACTTCCGAGTTGGTGAGTCACTCGCTAATGTTGTTGCTTTATCCATGGTGGTCTTTCCCTATAGGTCTTGCCTTATTGCTGCTTGCTGACTTTTTGCATTTTTTTTATGTGATAAGGGATAAGGAAAGAAGTTCCGTTGGGGCCTCTCTTGGGAGAGTCCCTTCTCTCCTCCACCCGGCTTTCCGCGGTACCAAGCTCACTAGTAGAGATCACTTATTCCAATCCATGTGGTGAAAATCGCCTAAAAAATCGTCTCAATCCGAGTTCCATAGCTCCATACATGCTAAAATGCTAAAACCTCCGAATAGAGTACTTTATAAGCACTGCCCAGGCGAACCCTTTGCGAACGCGGAAAAACCATCGTGTTCGCGATGAACAAAATAAACTGCTACCACAAATACTATATGCGTTCGCGGCATCATCCTCGCGAGCACGATGCACAGCAGCTCCAACCTTACGTAATCGCATCAGCTACTTCGCGAACGCGAAGACATTCTCCTTAGTGCTAGCTTCTCATCTCAACTCAATGCGAACGCGAGCATGAGGACGCGAACGCGATGCCCAGGCCTCATAAAGGTACGCGAACGCGATAACATGGTTGTGAACGCGATGAAGGAGAAGGTCGGCTCCCACAATACACAACGCGATCGCAACCCAATCTTCACGATCGCGAAGAAGGTCTGAAACACTAGAAATCAGCAGTGCCATAGAATATGGAAATAGTCCAAAACTCGTTCGAAACTCACCCGAGCCCCTCGAGACCCCGTCCAAATATACCAAAAAGTCCTATAACATAACATAGACCTACTCGAGGCCTCAAATCACGTATAACAACATCAAAACGATGAATCACACTTCAAATCAAACAGAATGAACTTTGAATCTTTCAACTTCCAAAACTCGTGCCGAAACATATCAAATTAATCCAAAATGAGCTCAAATTTTGCACACAAGTCCCAAATGACATAATGAAGCTATTCAAGTTCCTGGAACCACAATCCAAAACCGATATCATCAAGTCAACTCCCGGTCAAACCTATGAACATTCCAAACCTTCAAATTTCCAACTTTCGCTAATTAGTGTCGAAACCTTCTAGAAATGTCTGAATGCAAATCTGGCATACACCAACTCCAAAATCATCATCCGGACCTAATGGAACCATCGAAACTCTAAACCGAGGTCAAATACTAAAAAGTCAAACTTGGTCAATTCTTCCAACTTAAAGCTTCAAACATGAAATTCATTATTCCAAACTAATTCCCAAACACCTGAAAACCAAAACCGACGATACACACAAGTCATAATACATCATACGAAGTTAGTAAAGACTGCAAATAGCTGAACGGAATGTTAATACTCAAAACGATCGGTCGGGTCATTACACAGTTTTTCTTATAGATATAGACTACCATATTAGGAAGAAACTACTTTCCAATTTGAATTGGTAATTTTTATATTTTTGTTTTTTATTTTAAAATTATGTTAAAACACCAACTTTGTTAGAGCGTTGTCCAATAAATTTAAACTTATCATCTTATGGTTATGCCACTTACATCATATATATTTTTTATATAAATAGATATTATATTATGTGTTGGAAACTTCTTAATTTAAAATAGAATAGAGTTTAGAATAAATAATTTTCAATATGTAGAAATCAGTTTTTCGTAATAAAAAATAGCAAAATATGTTTAAATTTGAATTCAAAAAAAGTAACTAATTATTAACAACACAATGCATAATTTATTTATTTTTAAATTTAAATTCAAAAAGAAATTAATTATTACCTAACATAATTAACTTTGTCCTAAATTGCCAAGTGGCCTATTGTGAGGCTGCCACTTGACTTAATGTGGAGACTTTTTCCTCTTCCTTTAAAACTTTATCCTAAATTGCCAAGTGGCCTATTGTGAGGCTTCCACTTAGCTTAATGTGGAGGCGTTTTCCTCCCCTTTTAATAAAACATATAGATATAAATATGGACGGATGATCACAAGATACAACAATTTTATGATTCATTTCAGTTCAACACTAAATCCAAAATAATTAAATATTTATATTAGAAACTCATCGGTTTTCCCTTTTCATAAATGACAGAGATAGACAATTTGGATTTGCAATTTTTGTTTATATAATCAAGACTTTAAGTTTTATGTACATATAATGTAAAAAATATTATACATTATTTGAATATAATTGTAGTTAATTCCATTTAATAACATCAATGGGTAACATAAATGATAAGCAACATATTATAATATGTTAAATTTTATTTATGATATATATGATTCATTAAGTTATATACACATATAACTTAAAGGGAAATGCATAAGTACTCCTCTGATCTACAGCCGGATTTTCAACTACACATTTTATCTTTGAGGGAATCCGATTACCCCCCTGAATTTTCTTTAAATGAAATTAGTATACCCTTAGTGCTGATACGGCAGAAGAGAGTGTATGTCACCCTCTTTGGGAGAGTATGAAAGAGAGAGAATGTTAAACTTTTATTTTTATAAAATACTATTTTCCTATTTTTTTCCTCTTGTTTTTATTTTTCTTTTCCTTTTCTTTCCTCCGGTTTTGTTACTTACAGACTTGGCCAGAAATTAGCTCCGGCATAAGAATTTTATTTAATCAACTGTACAATAAAAGACTGAAAAGTAGAAGGGTTCTTGGAGGTCACCGTTTTTCGATATGTCACCAAAAATCTTTTTTAGATCAGAAAAAATAGAGTCCTTGAAATTCCGACCACCATTTTTCAGCTTATTTTCTTTCTTTCTTTCTTTCTTTTTCTCTTCTTCCCCCACATAAATCAAACTTTCAAGAAAAAAATTGTACATATATAAAGCAAAACACACACAGATCTGGACCAAAAAATCTGTCACTGGAAAATTCGCGCCGAAAAAATTGGATTCCTTGAAATTTCGACGACCACCATTTTATGAATTGTGAAATCAGAGAAGAAGAAAAATGAATAACATCACCAAAATAAATTTTCAAAAATAATATTTCTAAACTTGTCTACTTCCCCAACTAAGTGGAGTGTTTGAATTGTGAAACAAGGATCAAAATTTATCTCTACTGTTATGCTGCCGGTTACCAAAATAAAAAGGAAGAGAATGGAAAAAAGTAAAAAAAATAAAATAAAAACAATAATATAATGATAATAAATAAGAAAAAGGAAAAGAAAAAGAAGAAAGAATAAAAAAAGTACTAAAATATACATGTGGCAGTGCGTGTAGTTTACAGCTGTAACGATTAGACCGGTCGTTTTGAGCATTTGCATTCCGTTCAGCTGTTTGAATTCTTGAGTGTCTTCCCATGATGTATTTATGACTTGTGTGGATCATTGGTTTTGGTTTTCAGGTGATCCGGATTTGATTTGGAAGAATAATTCTTAATTAGGAAGCTTTAAGTTGGAAGAGTTGACCAAGTTTGACTTTTGTGTACTTGACCCTGGATCGGAGTTTTGATGGTTCCGTTAGGCCTGAAAGGTGATTTTGGACTTGGGCGTATGACTGGATTTGCATTTGGATGTTTCTTGAAGGTTTTGACGTTAATTGGCGAAAGTTATCGATTTGGAGTTTTGGAATGTTCATAAGTTTGACCGAAAGTTGACTTTGGTGATATCGGGATCAAATTTTGGTTCCAGGAGTTGGAATAGCTTTATTATGTCATTTTGGAACTAGTGTGCAATATTTGAGGTCATTCCAAGTTGATTTGATATGGTTCGACACGAGATTTAGAAGTTGAAAGTTCAAAAGTTCATTAAGTTTGATTTGAGGTGCGATTCATGGTTTTGATATTGTTATGCGTTATTTGAAGCCTCGAGTAAGTCTGTGTTATGTTGTGGGACTTACTGGTATGTTCGGACGAGGTCCCTGAGGGCTCGGGTGTGTTTCAGACCATTTTGGAGTTTTCATGCATTGTTGGTTTCTGCTGTTATCTAATGCCTCTAGTGTTCTTCACGATCGCCGAAGGTCCAGCTGCAATCGCGAAGAGTAATTTGGTTTGCCGGTGGATTTGTTCATCGCGGATGCGACAAATGGTATGCGATCGAGGAGGTAGGATTGGTACCTCAAGTATTTGATTAAAGATTCGACCTTTACCGATTTGGTTTGCTTCCTATAGCATTATTGAATGACTTTGAGTTATTTTTGGCTAGTTTCGAGCCGTTCGAAGGTCGATTTGAGTCGGATGGCGCTTATACTGTATCGATTTAGCTTGTTTGAGGTAAGTGTCTTGCCTAACTTTGTTGGAAAATTTTTTCCTACTAATTGATATTGTTTGCTACATGCGGGGATAATGCATATATGAGGTGACGAGCGTATATGCATGTGCTAGGATTAATCATGCTCGGTGATAAATTATACGATTAATTGTGCCTCATAGAACTATGTGACTTTCTTGTTTATTGTCTTACTTGACTTCTAAATTACTAAGAATATGAAACTAAATTTTAGAAACCAAGATTTAGCTTATTAAAAAATAATTAAAAATTTGACGGATTTTTGTGAAACTTTTGATGTACTAAATTCGGTCATCACTATCCTTAATCACTAATACATTACTACGACCGTTATTCTTGAGATATTGGATTCTATACTTGAGTTGAAGATCATTGTTTAGACTTGTTGAAATACTTGAACAATAAGGTTCTTGAGATTTATTGAATTGTTATTGTGTTGAAAGTTGTGATTGATGTTCATTTGGAATATTCGCTTAATCACTCTTCTTGATGTTATTCATTCTTCCTACCTTGCTTGTTATTGATATACATGTGCTTGGTGAGGAAAAGTGTAAAGCACGAAGGGTGATACCATTCCATTGCATATACATTATCATATGAGGAAGAGTGTAAAGCACGAAGGGTGATGCCGTGCCATGAGAGTAAAAGCACGAAGAGTGATGCCGTGCCATTTCATTTACATTATCATGTGAGGATGAGAGTAAAATCGCGAAGGGTGATGCCGTGCCATTTCATTTACATTATCATGTAAGGATGAGAGTAAAAACACAAAGGGTGATGCCGCGCCATTTTATTTACTTAACATGATTTCATTTACATTATCATGTGAGGATGAGAATAAAATCACGAAGGGTGATACCGTGCCATTTCATTTACATTATTATGTTTCTATATTATCATGTGTTCATGGCACGAAGGGTTTCCGTGCAGGCGAGGACGAAAGACATACATTATGTTGTGATATTCTTTTTCTCGTGTATACATTCATGTCTTTACCTTGAGCTGTTACTGTTGCACCTATGTTTTTCTATGTGACTTGTCGTTGTTGTTCTATCTTTGTCCTCTATCTCAATTGTTGTTGTGTTGCCATGTATTCTATCTGTTTAACTTGCAAATATCATGCTTTCCTTCTTGTTGTCATATCTACATCCATGCCGTTTCTCATTGGTTGCACTTTCGTTTGAGCCTTCTATCATGTTAGTTATTCATGCATTCTATTTGTTTAGCTTATAAAGATCGTGCTTTCCTTCATGTTTGTCATATCTATATCTAAGCCTTCTACTATATTAGCTTAAATGCTATCATTACTTCTATGCCTCCTATCTAGTCTGTTACTGTTACCCATATGCACTGCGTTGTTCGTTATTTCTACCTGTGTATCTCCCACTTTATTGTTATTGTTATTAGCTTTTCTTTCACCTAACTGGTACTGTTATACGTATGCTCGGTAAGGACGAGATAAATGCTCAAAGGGTATTGCCGTGCCAGTTGATTTAACTTACATTCATATATTTGGTGAGGATGAGATCAATGCATGAAGGGTGTTGCCGTGCCATTCGATTTGGTATCTTGAATACATTTCTCACACTATGAAAGTTATGAATTTACTACCGTGATTTCTTCTGGTGATTCTTTTACTGCTTCGCATATATGTTCTTGTACTCTTCTCTTTTATATTTTAGTATTGTTCTATTGCTAGTCTACTGCATAGGTTATATCAGTGAGTATCTTTTAACTAAAAAGACTCGTCACTACTTCACCAAGGTTAGTCAAGATACTTATTGGGTACATGGGGTCGGTTGTACTCATACTACACTTCTGCACCTTGCGTGCAGATCTTGGAGCTGAGATGAGGTGGATGACAAAAGCTGGCTCTGAAGATATTTGTGCCTCATAGATGCACCTGCCACTCGTCCCTGGGTAGTTTTAGAGTTGAATTCTGTTTATGTGTATTTCAAACAGAAGTTGTATTTATTTCGTATCAATTTTTGCAAAAATCCAGTCTTAGTAGCTCATGACTTGTACTACCAGTCCTTGGGATATTGTAGGAATCCATATATATTATTTGTTGGTCACCTTTATTTTATTAGAATTGTGTTAAATGTTAATTGGTTGACCTAACGAGTTGGGTTAGGTGCCATAACGACTAGTGGATTTTGGGTCATGACAACAACTTACCAAGAGTTTGGTTGTCTAGCTTTAAGGTGGTATTTATTTCGTGTGAAAAAAGTTCAGGGGATAATAAGTGTTAGAAAATAATACGAAAACAATAAACAAAACGGTTTTAAGACGTGAAAATCGACTGTTTTTAAAGAGTTATTGCCTTTATATTAATTTGAGAAAATACAAAATGATTCTCTTCAGGATATAACAAAGCTCGTACAATACTTGTGATTTTTTTTTCTGCCACATCATTGGAAATTTTTGTATATTTATAGGCAACCAACAGACCCTTTTAGAAAAAATATCTTGTTTCACAAACAAACATATGTGGACAAACCCTTTCATAAACAAACATATCTGTTTATTCGAATTTTACATTTTAAATTCAAATAAACTGTCACAAAAATAAAATTAAAAGTAAAATATTTAACCTTAGGATCCGACCCGGCCCGCACCCAAGCCCCAAGTCCAAGTCCAGGCTTTGATTATATATTATATAAATATATATTGTACTTAAATGTACACATTTAAAAGTATGTATCCTAAAACAAAGACATAAAAGTGATAAATGCTAATAAGGCTCCAAAAGAGACTTCTCTCTTCCGATGTGAGAACAATCCCACACTTCCCAAATTCAAAATAACAAACAATCTTACAATCCCCCGCTAGTTGTTATGTCACATCATAACACTTGTGAATAATAGAAAGTATCTTATACAGATTTGAACTTTCCGTTAGTGTAAGTACTTTAAAGTTCTGACGGTGTTATTTGGTATCTTAAAGATTTGAACCACAACTCCTTATGCCAAAATTGAAAATACCACTCATACAGCATTATCTAGTAGCTAAGAAAACCTAGTATTTACTTTAGTATGTTTACGACCATGTGCTCATCCTGATTTCATGACAAGATCAACCCTTTAAATCCTACTAGAAGTGGCACCACTTTAATATTCATATACGTGGAATTAGTTACTATATCCTTGTTACTCCAGACATTACTAATTCCATTAAGATTAATCAACCTATTCATGTAATAGTATCCACTTTGGAGTTTGTTTTTTTGCCCCTGTTATAACAAGTATTTAACAACTCCTTAACTCCTCCCATAATAGTAAGTAGTACAATGGAATTAGGGCTCCTAAAGAGGAGACCAATGCTTAAACAACACAAGTAACTTGTTATTACTCATTGAACTTATATTGTTAGAGTGTATACTAACTCAAAGTGGGGTTCTCATTACTTGTGTTTAATTTTAAGGGTTTCAGTTCCATCCATTCACAAGTTTGTTGTACTACATCTCTACCCAATGTCATCGTAAGAGGATCAACTAAATTCTTATTTGATATCACATATATTATAGCTATAGCTCCATTTGTAACTAAATCTCTTATATAAGCATGTCTCAAGATTATATGTCTCAATTTTCCATTGTACATTTTATTGTGAACAACACACATTGTAGTCTCACTATCAAATAATATGAAAATGGCTAGCATAGGTTGTGGCCACAACTTTATATCAAGTAACATATTCCTCAGTCATCCTGCTTCTTTTTCAGCAACTGCTAATGCAATGAATTCAGATTCCATACTAAGATGGGAAATACATGTTTGTTTCTTGGATGACCAACTAATGGCTCCACCGGCTATAGTTAATATCCATCCTGATGTTGATTTATTATCATTAACAGTTGTAATTCAACTTGCATCAGAATATCCCTCTAATACATTAGGAAAATTATTATAGCAAATGCCCAAGTGCTTCATATGTTTTAAATATCCAAGTACTCTACCTATTGCTTTCCAATGATCATTACTTGGATTATTGGTAAACCTTGAAAGTTTACAAACAACAAATGTTATGTCGTGTCTAGTGCAATGCATTGCATACATCATACTACCTATCGCACTTGCATACTCCAATTGTGCTACTGCTCTTCCAATATATGCAGTTAGCTTAGCACTAGAATCATAAAGAGTATTATACTCCTTTATTCCTAAATGACTAAATTTAATAAGGATTTTATCAATATAATGTGCTTGTGATCATTCGTTTGTTATCTCTTTTGACCTTGATTCCCAAAATAGTATCAACTTTATTTAAATCTTTCATTTTAAAAACTGAAGTTATATACTTCTTGGTCTCAGTAATTCCCCCGTAGATTCGTACCAAAAATCAGCATGTCATCGGCATATAAACAAATGATTACTCCATACTCTTCTGCAAAATTCGGAGTAAATGCATTTGTCTGCATGATTACACTATCAAACCTTTCATGCCACAGTTTGGGCGCTTGTTTGAGACCATAGAGAGATTTTATCAATTTACAAACTTTCTTTTCGTTTTCCGGAAGAACATATCCTTCAGGTTGTTGCATATATATTTCTTCACTAAAGTTTCCATTTAAAAAGGTCGTCTTAACATCCATTTGATGTAAGTAAAGATCGTAAATAGATGCCAAGGATGAAAGTACTCTAATGGATGTTATTCTTGCAACATGAGCATATGCATCAAAATAATCTATGCCTTCCTTTTGATTGAAACCTTTTGCAACTAATCTTGCCTTAAAGGTTTGGACAAAACTATCTATATTGTACTTTCTTCTAAAGATCCACTTACAACCTATAGGCTTTGATCCAAGAGAAAGATCAACCAAAACCTAAGTGTTGTTGGATATAATAGAGTCCATTTCATCATTAATAGCCTTTTTCCAAAAGGCAACGTCTCTAGAAGACATTGCTTCTTGAAACGTTTTTGGGTCTTCTTCAACATTCAATACAGTAGGAATTTGATTACAAATGTTTGTCCTATCCCCTTCAACAAGAAATACTATAGACTGTGAAGAAATAAAATCAGAACCAAGATGTCTTTCTTTTCTTATTCTTTGACTTTTCCTTGAGCCTATTTGCATATCGTCACTTCTTTCTTTATTTGTAATAATTTTAGAATGTGACAATTTATTTGCACCAACACGTTTTCCAGTTACTTCAGTCATTTCATCAATATTGTCATTTAAAATATATTTTCAATAAATTCAACATGTATAGATTCTATAATGACATTAGATTCTAGATCTAGCAGTCTATATGCTTTTGAGTATTGTACATACCCTACAAAAACATTTTTAATTCCTCTAGGACCCCATTTTAGTTTTTGATGACCAGGTACTCTATAATAGGATATACACCCCCCAAACTTTAAAGTAATTTAAATTATTTTCTACCATTCCAAAGCTCATAAGGCGAAAAATGCATACTTTTTGAAGGCACTCTATTTAGAATATAATATGCAATTTATAGTGCTTCACCCCACAAATTATGTGGCAAATGTACATTAACTAACATCACATTAACCATGTCTACTACAGTTCTATTTTTTTCTTTCCGCCAATCCATTTTGTTGAGGAGTATAGGGAGAAATCATTTGATGTATTAGGCCATACTCTTCACAAAACTTACTAAATTCGTTAGGAAAATATTCTCCGCCTCTATCACTTAAAAACTTTTAATTTTCCTACTCCTTTGATTTTTCACAATAGACTTGTATTCTTTAAACTTTTGAAGTTTCATCTTTAGTTCTAAGTAGGTAAACATGTGGAAATCTAGAGAAGTCATCTATAAAAGTATTAAAATATCGTTTGCCTCCTCTAGTTAATTCTCCATTTAATTCACACAAATCTAATTGTATTAAATCTAATAGTTATGTGGATCTTTCAACCTTACGAAATGGTTTCTTTGTCATCTTTTCTTGTATGCAAATTTCACATTTTATATGTTGATTTTTACATGAGATATAACCATTTTTGGACATATAATTTAAAGAGACGAAATTTAAATGTCCTAGTCTAGCATGCCATAAACAAGAATCAGACTCAACGATATAAGCAGAAACATAAGTTATTGCATTAATACTTAATTTGAACATGTCATTACAATTATAGCATTTTCCAATAAAGACTCCATTCTTAGACACTATTACATGATCAGACTCAATAACTATCTTGAAGCCTTTCTTTGACAACAGAGCAATTGACATTAAGTTTTTTCTTCATATCACGAACATGATACACATTCAGTAATGTCAACTTCTGGCCGGATGTGAAGTTAATCTCAATGCTTCCTTTTCCAGCAACATCTACCGCAACATGATTTCCCATCAAAACCTGTTCAGAATCTTTCACTTTCACATATGTCTTGAACATTTTCTTGTAATAATTGTACCCGAATCTAGCCACCAATCTTAAGTATTTGTAGCAGTGGTTGTAACGACCCAACCGGTCGTTTTGAGCTCTAGTGCGTCGATCAGCGGTTTGAGGCCTTGAGTAGCTTCACTTCAGGTATTATGACTTGTACATGCAGTCGGAATTGAATTTCGGGTAGTTGGGAGTTGATTTAGAAAGAAAATTCTAATTTCGGAAGCTTTAAGTCAGAAGAATTGACTAAGGTTTGACTTTTGAGTAAACGACCTCGGAATCAGGATTTGAAGGTTCCAATAGGTTCATATGATAATTTCGGATTTGGGCGTATGTTCGGTTTGAGTATCGGGTGGCTTGAGAGCATTTTGTCATGAACCAAAACTCACTATAGGTCGTGATGGCGCTCAACGTCGCCGTTAGACAAGCCAACTGTGAACTATCGATTTAATTATTTTTTTTTTTAATTTTGAAATTGTAACTCTTTATTAGATGAATAAATCAACGCATAAAATTTCATAAAAATTCACAATATTTAACGGAATAGATAATATAAGTGTGTAAATGCTAAGCAAAATCATAACAACTCCTAGAACATCTCAAAATCCGGTGTCACAAGTGCATGAGCCTTTGCTAAGGAGTACATTATTAATAAAAAATCTGTCTAGAACGTAAATGAGACAGGATAAAATAAATAGTACGATAGTGACTCAGTAGACTATGATGCGTAGCCTGGAATGCAGCTCACATAAAGTCTCCTCAACAGTTGCGCCTACGCGCCAAGATAATCACCAAATGAACTTGTCATATCCTGCACATTTAGTGTAGAAGTGCAGCATGAGTACGTAAATCAATACGTACCCAGTAAGTATCTAGCCTAATCCTAGAGAAGTAGCAGCGAAGAGTCGACATCGACACTTACTAGAGGTCCAATAAAGCAATATGATAAATCATAAGCATATATGAAGCATGACAGTAATAATGGGATAAAACTGTAAGTTACATAATCTTCCAAATATTTCTTTTAAAGTATGAATTTCTCAATCTTGTATTCTACCTTAAAAAATGTCAAGGGCCAATATCAAATGAATAAGGCATACCATGTAACATGTCGGGCATCAGTGGAAAGATAATCTCGTGAATGTTCGGTCTACCAGCGACATAGCGCACGATTATGCCGAGGTCGTTCGGCTTGATCTAGAATAATTGTACACTACCGAGGGTTGAGCGGCACGAACCATAGATTCATCTATTATACTGCCGAGGCGTTCGACCCACTCCACAAGAAAGGAAGGAAGTTATCGTATTACGAGACACGTGCTTACAACACAGTACATGAGCACAAAGTGAATAATCTTTACCGTTTCCCAAAAACTAGCCAACAACTCAAGGTGATAAGGCTCAGCCTAGTATACATACATTTACTTCTAAATTAGTTTCAATTATAAGTTCAATTAATTAAGCCAGCAGAACGAGTTCAAATAATTAAATTATTTCATAATAAGGTCTTAAGTCTACCCGGACATAAATATGCTTTAGCTACGTATGGACTCTCGTCACCTCGTGCGTACGTAACACCCACAACTAGTATCACATAGCAATTACATCACCTAGGGGATAGTTTCCTCTTCACAAGGTTAGACAGGAGATTTACCTCGCCCCGAAGTTCCATAACCAGCTCCAACGCCTCTCTAACTCTTCAATTCAAGACAAACGATCCGAAACTAGTCAAACAATATGCAATTCAATCAAAATATACTCTAATGCTTATAGTTAATCAATTTATAACAATTTCCAACCCTGCTCTAAAAGTCAATTAAGTCAACCCTCGGGCCCACGTGCTCGGATTGTAAATATTTTCGAAGATAAACTTTACCCATAACACCACAAACTCAAATATATAATTTATTCCAATTTTCATATCCAATTTCGTGGTCAAAATCTAAAAATATCAATTTCTAGTTTTTCTACCAAAATCCCAGATTTCTACTAATTTCCATGTTCAAATCCACATATAAACCATGTATTTTACTCACAATATGTGGGAATTACTTACCTTGACATAGATGATGAAAATCTTCACTTGAAACTCTCCAAAAATCGCCCAAGCCAAGAGAGAATGAAAGAAAATGGGCCAAATCCCGTATAAAAATCAAATCTGCCCAGCGCTTCCTCGCACCTGCGCAATAGTAGCCGCTTCTGCGGCTTTGCACCTGCGGAAAATCCATTGTAGGTGCGGATCCAGCTCAAACCAACAGTCCTCGCTTCTGCGCCCCAAGTAGCGGATCTGCGCTTCCGCTTCTGCGGGCTTCAAGCGCTTTTGCGCTCGCGCACCTGCGTGACCATGTCCGCTTTTGCGGCCCAGGCCTTCTTGGCCAACCTTCGCTTCAGCGCCTCTTCTCCGCATCTACGGCTTCGCAGGGGCGAAAATTTCCTTGCATCTGCGCTCCCAGACTTCCCCCATGACAATCGCACATGTGATGGAATCTTCATGCCTGCGGCCATTCCTTTCGTAGGTGCGATGGCACCAGATTTCAGCATTATCAACAGGTCCTAAATTCCAAGTTTCAATCCGTTCTCAACCCGTTTCAAAACTGAGGCACCGGGACCCCATCCAAACATACCAATCAGTCCCAAAACATAACAAGAACCTACTCGGGGTCTCAAATCCCACCAAACAACATCAAAATTGCGAATCAACGATCGAAATCTTTCTTTAAACTTTCAAACTTCTAAACTTCGACGAACGCGTCCGAATCATACCTAAACATTTTGGAATGACGCCAAACTTAGCGTACAAGTCATAAATCACAATATGAACCTATTCCAAGGCTCGAAATCCCAAACGGACATCGATAACACCAACGTTCACCTCAAACCAAACTTAGGAAATTTTAAAACCTTCAAAATGCCAACTTTCCACAATAAGCACCGAAATGCTCCCGGGTGATCCGATACTCAACTCGAACATACTCCCAAGTCCAAAATCATCATATGAACCTATTGGAACCTTCAAATCCCGATTCTGAGGCCGTTTACTCAAAAGTCACACCTTAGTCAATTCTTCCAACTTAAAGCTTCCGAAATTAGAATTTTCTTTCCAAATCAACTCCGAACTTCTCGAAATCCAATTCCGACCATGCGTACAAGTCATAATACCTGAAGAGAAGTTACTCAAGGCCTCAAACCGCCGGACAACAAGCTAGAGCTCAAAACAACCGGCCGGGTCGTTACATTCTTCCCTACTTAAACATACATTCGTCCTCGAACGTGCTAAGAACTGCTCCAGAGTTGCCCCAAAATCACTGTTCAACACCTTGTGCACCTACCCGTGTCACCACAACCCAGTTGAGCACATTAGCTTGAGCCAAACTGAAGATCCTCCCTTTTATTTGGTCAATAGGCCTTAGAACCAAATTCTAAACTTCGAATTTCTCTACAAGACCAGATTCTAACATACGAACACCGTATCAGTCACTACACATTGTACCAAAACATGATCATGCACCCATGCTAACATCACGCAACGCACCGTATAACTCATTTGCCCAGGGCAACCTTCTCCAAGCACAACCGTTGAAATTTCACTGACCCGAAGCCTGTAGTATACCTCATAACACATATAAGCCCTGTTCCAACTCTCGCAATACTGCCACAACGGAAGAGATGTGTAGAAGCTCATAACCACCTGCCATATTAACAAATCATGGAGTCTCTCCTCCTGATAAGGACCATTACCTCATTCTGAACTGAATAACGATATTTGCTCTTTAATATACCTTATATAGATCTGATTGCACTGATTTCAGGTCCAATAATCTCGTCTCACCCAGTACAAGCTACTCAGGCAATAAGCCATCTTAAACACTGACACAGATCTCATATGACGTCATCAATATGCCGACAAGCTACAACTCGAATATGACATATAAGGGAGAAGGAATTCTGGAAAAAGAACTACCCGGCCGCGTAACTAATAAAACAGCCAAAGAGACGCTATGAACCTTTCTCAAAGAATGAGAAACAAATACACAAAAATAAGTATAGGGAACCGTAGTCAACATCTCAATGTTGCGGTGTGCAACCTGATCCAATATGACACTGTTGTGGCGTGCAACCCGATCCAAACATGACAATATTGCAGTGTGCAATCTGATCCACACAACATGCCCGTAGCGGCGTGCCACCCGATCCAAATAATACACCCCTCGCGGCATGGCACCCGATCCGCACACAACAATCAAGAAGAGAACACACATCAAGCCGTAAAGCTTATACTTACGAAATGCCCAGAGTATCGATCACAAGCACGTCAAGTGCATAATACAAATCCTGGGGAGATGGATAGTGCCATACACTACGAAACCCAAGCACAACTAAGGTGTGACAAATGACCTGCATCTCGAGAGCCATCCTACTCATATAACACCACGGGCTACACAGGACCTCAACACATGTACGAATAACTAAGCCATTTCACAACCCACTTGGCACAATAGATATTACACGAAATAGCAGACCACAGGAATAACATCCAATGCTCAATGACTCCTCCGTAAGCAATGCTATGATGAATGAACACATCCGACCTGACGTAGAGCACACATTCACATTAGACCTACCAACAAACCTCAAACCGATTCTGATCATACCATATTGGGCCAATAACCTTCCAAGGATCCACAATGGCCCTATTCATGACACACACGAGCATCCGTCCACCCCGGACCAAATTCCCACAGTTTACAACCAAAGGAATAGAACGCCTTCCAAACATAAACCCTCACATTAACGATAGTACCAACAATCTCCATACCTAGTTTCAATCTTTAACACTCAAGTGACTAACATGTAATTCTTATACAAATCTCCCCATCGGGTACGCTCCCACGACCTTCCACCCATCCATACCACCAACCATACTAATTCTTTAAAGCAAATCAAGAATCCGCAAATCAAATCAAGAATCCGCAAATCAATACACAAAGCCTCTTGCATAAAATGTTGTTCTCAGGTGACACTAAAGAAAATGCCAGCTTACTCTGAACATCTGAATTCTCCCCTGCTCATCCGAGCTCGTGACATTCTTATCAACACCGAATCGTAACCTTGATCCTCAACGTTCAAATTCCCATGACGCTCACTGCACCTATCATGCCGCTACGCGAGAATAAATACTCTATTGGCTAGACACCTTTCACTTAGCTCATTTCAGAAGAACCAATGCAACGCACAATTGAATTCCCCAACTGCAGAAATTACAAACCTCAAGTCGTAGTCTAAACCGTCATGACTCTTCCGGAATCCATTTACACAACAAGTCCATTTGAATTAAATACCTCCCAAATCAATCAAGTTGTGGTGGCTATCAAGCCCGCACATACAATCACAAACCACATGCATGACTTCACACGCTGAAGGAACTGATCATTGCCACAACCATGCTGATTCAACTATTACTAACCGACCCAACTTCTTCCAATTTATCCTCTACTTGCCTTAGAAATAATAATAGCTCCATTCAAACACGTAACAAACCAAATCTTCACTCATCCCGAGTGAACCGCATCACGAGACCACATCGTCTCAATACTCATGAACCATCTCATACCATCCTTATGCACAATAGCATCTCCAACTAGTACACCCATTCTGCAAAACCTTCTGGGAACCCGGAGCTATTTCTTCCTTTCCTCCAATACTGCACTGCATGCCCGATGATAACATAGAACATTCCAAGTCTCGTTCGTAATCCACTGCAAAAACTCAATCCTTAACCATACAACGGACCCGAAATCCTTAGGCATTGCACTTTAATTCTTGAAACCACTAGGACCATTGTTGAGAGTCACCCACTCTGACGTGGTCCTGAATATAATCAAACTCCAACGCGCTGCTAGCACATGAACACCCTCCCAAAGAAGCAACCGGCTGAATTCTTTTCCTTGTACATCACATCCACACGAAGCATAAACTCTGAGTCTTCCCAAAACTGTACATGAATCGATAAGGCGAAGTTTAGCACACATTCATCAAGTTCTCCACTTGAATTATCCCTGATGTTTCATTTTTTTAGCCATAATGACCCACCAATGCACCGATAACCAGAAACCGCACCAGCAGACAACCACGCGATCCAAATCGTAGACGGTGGGGCTCCCCCACTAAGCTTTATGCTACAATTATATAAACCTAGAACCCACAAAGATTTCCTTCTCAATTACCATGACCTTGCACTATCAACCCGCCAAATTTCTTGTAGTTTTTTATTAAACTTTTCATGAACATTCCAAATTATCAGCCATAATTGCATATTCGACCTTCCGTTGGGTTGTAAGTAGAATTCTTCATAGAAAGTTCATCAAAATAACGCAACCGCTAACCTGCTCACAGGAGATAACCCACCTGTGAAGATTCCATACCGACATCTTCCAACGACGCTGCACTGGGTACCACCACCGCAAACTCAGTAAACCCTCCTGAGCCCATGCTCGCCCACCAGCTGTACACCCCATTGACATCAACTGAAAGTCCGACAATATGCTCCAAACTCGAAGTCATGTTGCATCCCAAAACGATAATCAAGTTTTCACACCCCTCTTCATTTCAAGCAAACTCCTCTCGGCCATATTCAATCTTCTTCAGTACATTAGCCTCCATCTTAAATAAAAATCCGTGGACCTAGTCACTTCCCACCACGATTCCCAAATCGCTCTAAACTTTTCTCAAGGCATGTGGCTATCTTACTAAAGAATCCATATGCTACTCTGCCACTCTCACTTCGATTAAACCATGTTCTTTAAGCAACTTCTCGACCTATGCTTTTCATACTTGACCTGCTAGTAATTTTACCACTGCGGGACACCTCCCTCCATTTCCTTCCTCATACTTAGTTGCCCAAATGTTGCCTCAAATCAAAATCCAT
Source organism: Nicotiana obtusifolia (assembly GCA_002018475.1). NCBI lineage: Eukaryota > Viridiplantae > Streptophyta > Magnoliopsida > Solanales > Solanaceae > Nicotiana > Nicotiana obtusifolia. The sequence goes on from MCJB01048482.1 coordinate 36,626, forward strand.
ACCTGTAGCACCTGAACTAATAAATCGCTACCAACTCTAAACCTCCTAGAAGATCATCTTTCTCGAGCAGTCAACATTAGAAACTCCAATTTGATTCCGAACCTACTCCACCTCGCTATCTCTAACAACCGCTTCTCAGGCACCATTTAACAACACCACGACCCAAAGGCAAATCGAAGAAGACCATAACACCGACGGACCTTAATGCATTCAAACAAGGATGACGATACCACCTCACAAATGAGAATTCCACCTCGCTCGAAAATATTAAGTCTCGTTACTCCATTACCTAAAGCTTGAACATCCATAGTCCGATTACCTTTCCTCTGCTGGATTTAAATGCCTAACCTTTAAATCGTGCACTAAGAAATCCCCCTTTCAAGTCATTCACTAACTCGACACATAAACAAGTACCCTACCATTACCAACACTGTGCGATAACAACACATGAACCTCATAATAATTCGTGCATAGCCTCGAAACCATAGGAAATACATATACTAGGTTGAAATGACAGACCCTTCCGCAAGGTGACGATAATAGCCTACTCAAATATGCAGGAAAAAACATCCTGCACCGCGTCTGCAGTACCACCACAACTCCTCGATGCCCAATTGAGAACAAATGCCCCACGTTGCATGAGATTGAGTAGGAAGGAAATAAAGGCATAAGCCTCAAAGGCATCAAATCGCACGATGAGGAATCAAGAAGGGAAGTGCTCCTAACAGCCCTGTAGCCTCTCGAAGATAAGTACAGACGTCTCCGTACCGATCCGCAATACTCTACTAGACTTGCTCATGACTAGTGAGACCTAAGTGAACCTAACGCTCTAATACCAAGCTGTCACGACCCAAAACTCACAATAGGCCGTGATGGCGCCCAACGTCGCTGTTAGGCAAGCCAACTGTGAATTACCAATTTAATTATGAATTTTTTTATTTCTGAAATCGTAATTCTTTATTAGATAAATAAATCAACGCATAAAAATTCATGGAAATCTAAAAATTTTAACAAAACAGATAGTATAAGTGTGTAAATGCTAAGCAAAATCACAACAACTCCTAGAATATCCTAAAACACGGTGTCAAAAGTGCATGAGACTTTGCTAAGGAGTACAATAATAATACAACATCTGTCTAGAACGTAAATGAGATAGGATAAAATAAATAGTAGGATGGTGATTCAGTAGACTATGATGTATAGCCTGGAATGCAGCTCACATAAAGTCTCCTTAACAGTTGCGCCTACGCGCCAAGATAATCACCAAATGAACTTGTCATATCCTGCACATTTAGTGCAGAAGTGCAGCATGAGTACGTAAATCAACGCGTACCTAGTAAGTATCTAGCCTAACCGCAGAGAAATAGTGACGAGGGGTTGACATCGACGCTTACTAGAGGTCCAATAAAGCAGTATGATAAATCATAAACAGATATGAAGCACGACAATAATAATGGGGTAAAACTGTAAGTTACATAATCTTCCAAATATTTCTTTTAAAGTATGAATTTCTCAATCTTGTATTCTACCTTAAAAAATGTCAAGGGCCAATATCAAATGAATAAGGCATACCATGTAACATGTCAGGCATCAGTGGAAAGATAATCTCGTGAATGTTCGGTCTACCGGCGATATAAGGCGCGATTATGCCAAGGTCGGTCGCCCCGATCCAGAATAATGTGTACACTGCCGAGGGTCAAGCGACACGATCATAGATGCATCTATTATACTGTCGAGGCATTCGGCCCATTCCACAAGAAAGGAAGGAAGTTATTGAATTATGAGACACGTGCTTATAACACATTACATGAGCACAAAGTTATATAATCTTTACCGTTTCTCAAATAACTAGCCAACAACTCAAGGTATAAGGCTCTACCTAGTCTCATACATTTACTTCTAAATCAATTTCAATTATTAGTACATTTAATTAAGCCAGCAGAACTAGTTCAAATAATTCAATTATTTCATAATAAGGTCCTAAATCTACCCCGACATAAACATGCTTTAGCTACGTAAGGACTCTCGTCACCTCGTGCATACGTAACACCCACAACTTGTATCATATTGTAATTAGATCACCTAGGGGGTAGTTTCTCCCTCACAAGGTTAGACAGGAGACTTACCTCGCTTCGAAGTTCCATAACAGGCTCCAACGCCTCTCTAACTCTTCAGTTCAATCCAAACGATCCGAAACTAGTCAAACAATGTGCAATTAAATCAAAATATACTCCAATGCTTATAATTAATCAATTTATAACAATTCTCAACTCTGCTCTAAAAGTCAATAAAGTCAACCTTCGGGCCCACGTACCTGGATTTCAAACATTTTCGAAGATAAACTTTACCCATAATACCATAAACTCAAATATATAATTTATTTCAATTTCTATGTCCAATATCATGGTCAAAAAATCCAAAAATACCAATTTCTAGGTTTTCTACCAAAATCCCAAATCTCTACTAATTTTCATGTTCAAATCCACATATAAACCATGTATTTAACTCAAAATATGTGAAAATTACTTACCTTGACATAGATGATGAAAATCTCCACTTGAAGCTCTCCAGAAATTGCCCAAGCCAAGAGAGAATGAAAGAAAATGAGCCAAATTCCGTATAAAATCAAATCTGCCCAGCGCTTCCTCGCATCTGCAGAATAGTAGCCGCTTCTGTGGCCACTCCTTTTCCAGGTGCGATGGCACCAGATTTCAGCAGCATTAGCAGGTCCTAAATTCCAAGTCCGTTCTCAACCCGTTTCAAACTCGAGGCCCCCGGGACCACATCCAAATGTACCAACCAGCCCTGAAACATAACACGAACCTACTCGGGGTCTCAAATCCACAAAATAACATCTAAATTGTGAATCGATGATCGAAACCTTTCTGTAAACTTTCAAACTTCTAAACTTCGACGAACACGTCCGAATCATACCCAAACATTCTGAAATGATGCCAAACTTTTTGTACAAGCCATAAATCACAATACGAACCTATTCTAAGGCTCGGAATCCCAAACAGACATCGATAACACCAATGTCCACCTCAAACCAAACTTAGGAGATTATAAAACCTTCAAAATGCCAACTTTCCATTATAAGCGTCGAAATGCTCCCGGGTGATCCAATACTTTACCCGAACATACGCCCAAGTCCCATATCATCATTGAACCTATTGGAACCTTCAAATTCCAATTCCGAGGTTGTTTACTCAAAAGTTAAACCTTAGTCAATTCTTCCAACTTAAAGCTTCCAAAATTAGAATTTTCTTTCCAAATCAACTCCGAACTTCCCGAAATTCAATTCCGACCACGCGTACAAGTCATAATACCAAAAGTAAAGCTACACAAGGCCTTAAACTACCGGATGACGCGCTCAATTGTGAAAGTTTTGCATTTTGAAGGTCTTAGAATTTCCTAAGTTTGGTTTGAGGTGGACTTTGGTGTTATCGATGTTTGTCTGGGATTCCGAGACTTGGAATAGGTTCGTGTTATGATTTTTTGACTTGTACATAAAGTTTGGCGTCATTTCGGAATATTTTGATATGATTCAGATGCGTTCGTCGAAGTTTGGAAGTTTGAAAGTTGAAAGAAAGATTTTTATCATCGATTCACGATTTTGATGTTATTTGTGGTGTTTCAAGCCTTTGGATAAGTTTGTATAAATAATTGGGACTTATTGGTGTGATTGGACAGGGAACCGAGGGCCCCGGGTGCGAATCGGATTGAAAATAGATCAAGTTTGGCTTGGGAAAAGTGCTGAGGCAGCTGGGATCCAGGGCATTCGCACCTGCGTGGAAAGGGCCGCAAGAGCTAACCCGTAGGTGCGGTGTTGTGGTCGCAGAAGCGACATTTGGAATAAGCTGGGATGGCCACAAATGCGACGATATTTTCGCATCTGCGAGCTCGTGAATACGAAGAATGCTCCGCAGAAGCGAAAAGCGAGCTGGGCAGCTGGGGTCGCAGAAGCGGAAGGTCTCCGCATGTGCGAGAGCGCATGAGCATGAGGTGGACCACAGAAGCGGTCGCACAGAAGCAGAATTTGGTCCCAGAAGAGGATTTGCCTGGCTTGGAGAGAAACGCACCTATGATGGATTTTTTCGCAGGTGCGGAGCCACATGTGCAGCTAGTGGTTCGCTGGTGTGAAAGTCGCTAGGCTATGGTGCTTTTAAATCGAGACTTAGCTTTCAATTCTCTCATTTTCTCTTGGGTTGGTTTATGAGCTATTTTGAGGGGTTTTTCATCGAGCAACAGGAGGTAAGTGATTCCCACCTATTACAAGTTAAACACTTGGACTATACGGATTTTTTACATGGAAATTCATGGAAATTGTGGGATTTTACTGAATTGTAAGCACGTGTCTCGTAATTCAATGATTTCCTTCCTTTCTTGAGGAGCGGGCCGAATGCCTCGGTAGTATAATAGATGCATCTATGGTTTGTGCCGTTCGGCCCTTGGTAGTGTACACATTATTTTGGATAGGGTCGTACAACCTCGGTATAATCGTGCATTATATCGCTAGTAGTCAGAATATTCACGAGATCATCCTTCCACTGATGCCTGCACTTCATATAATATTTCAATCCATTTGTTAATGGCACTTGACATATATGAGCTATTAAGATAAAATACGAAACTAAGAGGTTTATATCTTTAAAAGGAATTCTTAGAAGATTATGTGATTTACGGTTTTACCCCCATTATTATTGTTGTGCTTTACACCTGCTTATGATTTACCATATTGCTATATTGGACCTCTATCAAGTGTCGATGTCGACCCCTCGTCACTACTTCTCCGGGGTTAGGCTAGATACTTACTGGGTACGTGTTGATTTATGTACTCATGCTGCACTTCTGAACTAAATGTGCAGGATCCCACAGGTTCATTTGTTGATCACCTTGGCGCGTAGGCGCATCTGTTGAGGAGACTTTATGGTGAGCTGCACTCCAGGCTACACATCGCAGCCCACAGAGTCTTCATCGTACTATTACTTTATCTTATTTACATTCCAGACAGATGTTCTATTATTTATTGCACTCCCTCGTAAATGCTCATGCACCCGTGACACCGGGTTTTGGGATATGCTAGTGATGCTTACGGTTTTATATAATATTATTGCATTTCATTTCTTTTATAAACTACTAATTATGTACGTTTCTATGGATTTAAAAGTGTAAATTTTCTCCTTAATAAAATTTATGATTTCTAAAATAATAAGGATGAATAATTAAGTGTTGGCTAGCCTAACGGCAACGTTGGGCGCTATCACGGCCTATAGTGGATTTTGGGTCGTGACAGCTTGGTATCAGAGCTCTAGGTTCACTTGGGTCTCACGAGTCATGAGCAAGTCTAGTATAGTCGTTCGGTACGGAGACGTCTGTATTTATCTTCGAGAGGCTATAGGGCTGTTAGGAGCACTTCCCTTCTTGATTCTTCATCGTGCGATTTGATTCCTTTGAGGCTTATGCCTTTATTTCCTTCCTACTCAATCTCATGCGACGTGGGGCGCTTGTTATCAATTAGGCATCGAGGAGTTATGGTGGTACTGCAGACGCGGTGCATTATGTTTTTCCTCGCATATTCGAGTGGGCTATTATCGTCACCTTGCGGAAAGGTGTTCTGCCATTTTAACCTAGTATATGTATTTCCGAGGGATTCGAGGCTATGCACGGATTATTATGAGGTTCATGTGTTTTTATCGCACAAGTGTTGGTAATGGTAGGGTGCTTGTTTATGTGTCGAGTCAGTGAATGACTTGAAAGGGGGATTTCTTAGTGCACGATTTAGAGTTTAGGCATTTAAATCCAATGGAGGAAAGACAATCAGACTATGGATGTTTAGGCTTTGGGTAATGGAGTAACGAGACTTGATATTTTCGAGCGAGGTGGAATTCTCATTTGTGAGGTGGTGTCGTCGTCCTTGTTTGAACGCATTGAGGTCCGCCGATATTATGGATTTTGATTTGAGGCAAAATTTGGGCAGCGAAGGATGAGGAAGGAAATGGAAGGAGGTGTCTCGCGGTGATTGAATTACTAGTAGGTCAAGTATGAAGAGCAAAGCTCGAGAAGTTGCTTAAAAGAGATGGTTTAACCAAAGTGAGAGTGGCAGAGCAGCATATGGATTCTGTGGTAGGATAGCCACATTCCTTGAGAAAAATTTAGAGTGATTTGGGAATCGTGGTAGGAAGCGACTAGGTCTATGGATTTTATTTGAGATGGAAGCTGCTGCACTGAGGAAGATTGAGTATGGCAAAGAGGAGTTTGCTTGAAATAAAGAGGGGAGTGAAAACTTGATTACCGTTTTTGGATGCAACGTGACTTCGAGTTTGGAACGTATTGTCGGACTTTCAGTTGATGTCAATGGGAAAGAAACAGACTTGTACAGCTGGTGGACGAGCATGGGATTAGGAGGGTCTACTGAATGCGTGGTAGTTATACCCAGTGCAGTGTCGTTGGAAGATGTCGGCATGGAATTCCATAGGTAGGTTATCTCCTGTGAGTAGGTTAGCGGTTGCATGATGTTGATGAAGCTTAAGAATTCTACTTGCTACCCTATAAGAGGTCGAATAAGTGATGGTGGCTGATGATTCAGAATGTTCATGAAACATTTAACAAAAGATTTTGAGAAATTCGGCAGGTTAAAGGTGCGAGATCATGGTAATTGAGAAGGAGGAATCCTTGTGGGTTCTAGGTTTATGTAATTGTAGCTTAAAGCTAGGTGGGTGAGCCCCACTGTCTATGATTGGATCGCGTGGTTGTCTGCTTGTGCAATTTCTGGTTATCGGTGTATTGGTGGGTTATTATGACTAAGGAAATAAAACATCAGGGGTAATTTGAGCAAAGAAATTGATAAATGTGTGCTATATTTCGCCTTGTCGATTCATGTGCAGGTTTTGGGAAGACTCAGAGTTTATACTTCTTGTGGATGTGATGTACAAGGAAAAGAATTCAGCCAATTGCTTATTTGAGAGGGTATTCATGTGCTAGCAGAGCATTGGATTTTGGTTATATTAGTCACTTGATGGTTATAATTGGAACCAAGTATTGAGATTCTAGTACTATGTGAGAGTTTATGCCTGAGAGGCGTTCTATTCCTTGGGTTGTGGACTGTGTGAGTTTGTTTAGGATTTGATGGCTGTTCTTATGTGTCATGAATAGGGTTATTGTGATCCTTGAAAGGTTATTAGCCCAATATGGTATGATCAGAATCTGCTTGAGGTCCGCTAATGGGTCTAATGTGAATGTGTGTTCAACATCAGGTCAGATGTGTTCATTTAGCATACATTGCTTATGGAGGACTCTTCGAGCGTTGAATGTTATTACTGTCGTTAGCTATTCCATGTAATACTTTATTGTGCTCTTTGGGTTGTGAGACGGCTTGATTATTCGCACGTGTGTTGTGACCCTGTATGGCTTATGGTGTTAGATGAGCAAGATGGCTTTCTAGATGCAGGTCATTTATTGCACCTTAGTCGTGCTTGGGTCTTTTAGTGTATGGCGCTATCCGTCTCCCCAGGGTTGTATTATGCACTTGGCGTGCTTGTGGTCAATATTCGGGCATTTCGTAGGTATAAGCATTATGGCTTGATGGGTATTTCCTTATTTATTGTTATGTGTGGATCGGGTGGCAAGCCGCCACGAGTATGTTGTTTGGATTGGGTTGCATGCCACAACGCTATCATGTTTGGTTCGGGTTGAGCGCCGCAACGGTATCATGTGTGAATCGGGTTGCATGCCGCAACAGTGAGATGATGGGTACAGTTCCATATACTTATTTTTGTGTATTTTGTTTCTCATTCTCTAAGAAGGGTTCATAACATCTGTTCGATCATTTTATTCGTTACGCGGGCTGGGTAGTTCTTTTCCAGGATCCGTTATTCCTTATGTGTCATATTCGAGTTGTAGCTTATTGGCGCATGGATGGCGTCATGAGAGATTTTAGTCAATGTCTGAGGTGGCGTATTGCCCGAGCAACTTGTACTGGGTGAGACGAGATTATTGGACCTGAGATCGATGCGATCGGATTTAAGTAGGGTATAAAAAAGAGAAAATATCGTTATTCAGTTTCGAATGAGGTAATGGTTCTTGTCAGGAGGAGAGACTCCATGATTTATTGATTCAGCAGGTGGTAATGAGTTTCTACGTGTCTCTTTCGTGGCGGTACTCCGAGAGTTGGAACATGGCTTATACGTGTTATAAGGTGTATGCGGGCATCGGATTCGTGAAATTGCAGTATTGTGGTAGGAGGAGGTTATTATGGCCAGAGGACTTATACGGTGCATAGTGTGATTTCAACATAGGTGCATGATCAGGTTTGGTATAGTGTGTAGGGATTTATACAGTGTTCGTATGTTAGAATTAGGCCTCGTAGAGAATTTCAGATGTTAGAATGTGGTTCCAAGGCTTGTGTACTAAAGTAGCAGGAAGGATTTTCAGTCTGGCTCAAGCAAGTGTGTTCATATGGGTTGTGATGGCACGGGTAGGTACAAGAGGTGTTAAACAATGATTTTGGACAACTCCAGACTGGTTCGTTATGTTTAAGTGGGAGAGAATGTAATGACCTGACTGGTCGTTTTGAGCTCTAGCACGTCGATCAGCGGTTTGAGGCCTTGAGTAGCTTCACTTCAGGTATTGTAACTTGTACATGTGGTCGGAATTGGATAAGTTTGTATATGGTATTGGGACTTATTGGTGTGCTTGGACGGGGTCCCGCCGGCCCCGAGTGCAATTTGGATTGAAAACAGATCGAGTTTGGGCTTGGGAGAAGTGGTGAGGCAGCTGGGATTTGGTGCAATAGCACCTACGTGGAAAGGGCCGTAGGTGCAAGCCCGCAGGTGCGGCGTTGTAGTCGCATAAGCGGAAAGTGAGCTGGGCAGCTGGGGTCGCAGAAGCGGAAGGTCTCCGCATGTGCGAGAGCGCAGGAGCGTGAGGTGGACTGTAGAAGCTATCGCTTAGAAGTGGAATTTGGTCCGCAGAAGCGGATTTTCCTGGCTTGGAGAGAACCGCACCTGAGATGGATTTTTCTGCAGGTGCAAAGCCGCAGGTGTGGTTAGTGGTCTGCTGGTGCGGAAGTCACTAGGCAGTGGTGCTTTTAAATCGAGACTTAGCTCTCATTTCTCTCATTTTCTCTTGGTTGGCTGAAGTTGAGGAGCTATTTTGAGGAGTTTTTTTATCGAGCAACACGAGGTAAGTGATTCCCACCTATTACAAGTTAAGTACTTGAACTATACGGATTTTTACATGGAAATTTATTGAAATTCATGGAAATTATGGGATTTTAAGAGAAAAACCTAGAAATTGGTTTTTTTGGATTTTTACCACGAAATTGGACATGAAATTTGGAATAAATCGTATATTTGAGTTCGTAGCGCTATGGGTAAAGTTTATCTTAAAAACGTTTTGGAATCCGGGCACGTGGGCCTGAGGGTTGACTTTATTGACTTTTAGAGCAGAGTTGGGAATTGTTATAAAATTTTTTTGATTAATTATAAGCATCGAAGTATATTTTGATTAAATTGCACATTGTTTGGCTAGTTTTGGATCGTTTGGCTTTGAATTGAAGAGTTAGAGAGGTGTTGGAGCCAGTTATGGAACTTCGGAGCATGGTAAGTCTCATTTCTAACCTTGTGAGGGAGAACCTACCCCCTCCCCCCCAGGTGATGTAATTGTTATGTGCTACTAGTTGTGGTTGCTACGTATGCACGAGGTGACGAGAGTCTGTACGTAGCTAAAGCATGTTTATGTACGGGTAGACTTAGGACTTTATCATGTGATATTTAAATTATTTGAACCCATTCTGCTGGCTTAATTAATTGATTTTATAACCGAAATTGATATTTTAAATATATGTATATATTAGGTCGAGCCTTATCACCTTGAGTTGCCGGCAAGTTAATTGAGAAATGGTAAAGGTTATATTCACTTTGTGCTCATGTACTGAATCGTAAGCACGTGTCTCGTAATTCGATGATTTCTTTCCTTTCTTGTGGAGTGGGCCGAACGTCTCGGCAGTATATTAGATACATCTATGGTTCTTGTCGCTCGACCCTTGGCATTGCACACATTATTCTGGATCGGGCCGTATGACCTCGGCCTAATCGTGCATTATGTCGCTAGTAGTCAAAATATTCACGAGACTATCCTTCCATTGATGCCTGCATTTCATATAGTATTTTCCTATCTGTTTGTTACTGGCACTTGACATATCTGAGCTATTAAGATAAAATACGACACTAAGAGGTTTATATATTTAAAAGGAATTCTTAGAAGATTATGTGATTTACGGTTTTGCCCCCATTATTATTGTTGTGCTTTAGACCTGCTTATGATTTACCATATTGCTATATTGGACCTCTAGCAAATGTCGATGTCGACCCTTCGTCACTACTTCTCCAGGGTTAGGCTAGATACTTACTGGGTACGTGTTGATTTACGTACTCATGCTGCACTTCTGCACTAAATGTGCAGGATCCGACAGGTTCATTTGGTGGTCACCTTGGCGCGTAGGTGCATCTGTTGAGGAGACTTTATGGTGAGTTCTCCAGGCTACACATCGCAGCCCACAGAGTCTTCATCTTACTACTACTTTATCTTATTTACATTCCAGACAGATGTTCTATTACTTATTGTACTCCCTCGTAAATGCTCATGCACTCGTGACACAGGGTTTTGGGATATATTAGTGATGCTTACGGTTTTATATAATATTATTGCATTGCATTTATTTTATAAACTACTAATTATGTATGTTTCTGTCGATTTAAAAGTGTAAATTTCCTTCCTTAATAAAATTTATGATTTTGAAAATAATAAAGATGAATAATTAAGTGTTGGCTAGCCTAAAGGCGACGTTTGGCGCCATCACGACCTATAGTGGATTTTGGATCGTAACATCGGTAGTCATATTCAATTGAGTGACCACACCAATTTGCAGTGGGGAAACCATGGCAACCAATCCTTGGGCAGAATTTTCCACCACGTTTGCCTTTTCAAAATTTCCAAATTTTCAATCTTTCCAGGCTTTTCGATAGTGCCTACATTGAAATTTATTTCTTCCTTTCTATATCTACAATCCCGAAACATATGGCCTTTCTTCCCACAATAATGACACTTAAAGTTCTTCTCTTATTAAAAGAAGACTTTTTGGAAACTTTTAGATTTTTGTTCCCCCTTTCTGAACCATTCTAAGTGACAAAATTTACAATTGGAACTCGAGGGCTGACTAATAGCATCCTGAGAACGAGTCTCACTTTCAACTTGAATGTGAGTATGAAACTGATCCACAATCATTTTATCCGTTGAACATAGGACTTTCTTTGCATAGTCATTCGAGGAGGAAGGCAATTTCGAAAGAATAACACCTATTTGAAGTGCATCAGGAATTTTAACTTCAAGATCACTTAGTTCTGATACTAAGATTTGCAGTTCATAAATTTGATTTTATGGGCCTAGCATCAAATATTTTAAATTCAAAGTACTGCAAGGCCAGGAATTTATCAATACTTCGTTTTTCTTATGGCATGCAGGGTGACTTCAAATTGCAGTAGAGATCATATAATCGATTTGTCAAGGTATTCAGAATATGAACGCGACACAACAGTTCATCATGTTCTTGTTTCTTTCTTCCTTTCTTGACTGCATCAGAATCCTCTACAATGGGCTTAGGTATCGCAGGCAAGGCAGAAGAATCAAGAACGTAGTAGATATTGAGAGTAGACAGCAAGAATATCATCTTGTCTCTCCAGCGAGTAAAGTTTAATCCATCAAAGCGATCAAGTTTGATGAACTCTTTCGGATTCTCAACAACAAACATCAAGTTTTCCATAGCAGAATAACTCTTTAAGATTGTTAGAAAATAATGTGAAAATTATAAATAAAACGACTTTGAGATGTGAAAATTGACTGTCCTTAAAGAGTTATCGTCTATATACTAATTTGGGGAAATACAAAATGATTCTCTTCAGGATACAACAAAGCCTGTATAATACTTGTATTTTTTTTCGTGCCACTTCATTGGGAATCTTGTATATTTATAGGCAACCAATAGACCCTTTTAGAAAAGATATCTTGTTTCACAAATAGATATATCTGGACAGACCCTTTCATAAACAGACATATCTGTTTATTCGAATTTTAAATTTTAAATTCAAATAAACGGATTTTCTGTCACAAAAATAAAATTAAAAGTAAAATATTTGACCTTAGGATCTGAGTCCAAGTCCAATCTTTGATTATATAATATATAAATATATAGTGTACTTAATTGCACGTACTTAAAAGTATGTGTCCTAAATCAAAGACATGGAAGTGACAAGTGCTATTAAGGCTCCAAAAGAGACTTCTCTCTTTCGATGTGGGAACAATCCCACACTTCCGAAATTTAAAATAACAAACTATATGTTTACCCATAAAACAGTACAGTTAAGTTTATAGCGTGGTTTATAGACAAGCGAATCGATTTGATCCAAAAATGATAAGAAAATAAGAAGAAAAATAAGATTAACGAAAAATTAAAGAAAATAGCAACCCTGACTCCGATATCGATCTTTTCAGGAGCAAAGGTAGAAGCAATGATAAAGTAATGATAAGACTATTTTGATTGAGCGTAAAATAATAGACTAAAGCTTTTGTGTGCAGAATGTTTCATATGCTACAAGGGTTGTAAATCCTGATATTTATAGCTATCCTTAGGGAGACAAGATCCTAAAATCAAGCTCCTCCTGAATGAGAATAAAAACGCCATTGATTGGTGCATAACAGTTGGCTTTCAATGCTGATATTCTCTGTAACGGCTGCTCATTAAATGATATCTGATGCCAAGCCTTTGCATCTCTACCATCAGCTATGCTTCCCGCAGGATCCTTCCTGTGCTGGTTATGTACTTTGTACCCGCTGCCGATTATATGCCGACTCAAATTTTGCATGTCCTCGGTTCCACGTGTCACCTCACCATTTAGCCACTTGTTATCAACCAATTTCACCCCATATAGATAGTCTCCCTACTTTCAGGTAATGCAACTCATTGTCCCCGGGAAGCAGATGAGTATTCCTTTCTTGGCGGTAAAGTTCCTGAACGATCTCTAACATTTGAAAGGATGCGCGTCTCCTCGCATTTAAGAGTCCGAACACGTGTTTCCCCATTATTCAGCAAGTATTTTTGCCGGTTTTTGAGGTAATTATGACTATGATTTTTGCCATCTATAATTTCTTTTCTACTCATCATTTTTACTTCTTCACTTTCATTACTTTCACAATCTTTTCTCCCTTTCTGAGTTTTCTTAAAGCATTCAATTTCCTTAGCAAGAACTTCTTCATTGATCTTTTACCATCAAGTCTTCTTACATTGCTAACTTTGGAAACACTAATCTTCTCTTCAGTGGAGGCCCAAAGAAAAACAAAGCCAAAGAGGTTGACATTGAGTCTGAACCTCCAACTGTTCATACCATCATACCACTCCATCTCAGCACCGCATTTGATCTCCAAGAACAAACCGCATCTGTAAATTCTCAAAGCCGCAGGTTTTGGCTAATTCGTAGGTACCCCTCCTCCATTCATCCTTCTAGTATCCCTACTGTGAAGGAGGACTGCAACTGCTCCAATGTCGAAATCCTCGCCCCAAATGGGGTTGAACGAGTCACCTACTCCAAGGAAGGGTTTATGTATGTCTATACATTTTCCTTTACTTTGGGCCCCTTTGACTTGGGGTCGAGTGAAGGTCTTGACCCAATAATTCAAGAATTTTTCCACTGTGCCAGGTCTTCTTAGCACAAGTAGGCCCATCTACATGGCATCCGGTCGCTTGCTTTCGTCAGTTGTGCACCGACACCAGGGAAACCCTAACTCTGGCACATATGATGAACCTCTACTCCCCTAAGATTTTCCGTGGGGGAGTGTTAAACTTCAGCAAGCTTGGCCACCACACCTTTCTCACCAGCGTAGACGATGACAGCGACCACGGATAGATGGAGCGGTTTGTTGTTACTGCTACCAGGGACACCATCCCGACCACAACTCCAGCTTTCCCTGAGTCGTGGAATCTTTTCCATAAGTCTTCGGATATTCGTTTCCTTTCTTCGTAAAAAGATAATTTTTTGTTTTCTTGATATTTTTTATTGACTTCCATCATTTTAGCTGCTTGTTGGGAACCACCACGAGTTCATGGTCTTGACCCATGGGTTCAGAAAATCTTGGAGATTACAATTCCAGAATCCCGTCGGTGGAATGAAATGCATCCCAAATACGGGTGGATAGCTAAGAACCATGGTGATCAAAATTTATCTTTCCTTTAATCTTAATATTTTAAGAGTAATTCACTAATCGTCCTTTTCCTTGCGTAGGGCTCCTGAGGGTTCCGTCGTGTGCCCTGATGTTGACGCTCTCGATGACCCCGAGGAGGCCGAGAAGGTGTTGCATAATTCCCTCAACCGAAGCAGCGCTCATGGATCTTCCTGAGCCTCCGAAGAGGGTGTCTTCTCTCGGAGTCCCCAGTCCAAGAATAAGAAACCAAAGAGGAGACGTTCCTCTTCAGATGGAACCCAAGAGAAAAGAATAAAGAAAACACCAACCGAACCGGCCACAGTGGTCCTCGATGACAAAGGGGAGGACACTAATGAAGAAGCTTCCGTTCAAAGGAGAAAAGGATCTTCACCGGCTCAATTAGATGCTCGGCCGATGGAGCTCCAAAATCCACCAATAGAGGAAGTTCAGGAGCTTTGCGGAAAAATGGGCCTTGTTGAGAATGCTGACTCTCGCTTCCCTGTTCCTGTTGCTGTCTCCAATCCAAGGAGTTTGGCCCCTGACCTTCTTCTGCCCTCAACTTCTGAGAAAGCAACAACTACCATCCCTTCTACCACAACTGCTTCTTCTCCTTCTACGCTGATAGCTTTATACCTATCGACACCAGCTGTTCCTTCGCCACCAACACCGACTGCATCTCCTCCACCGGCATCAGCTGAACAAGCAAGAGATTCTTCTCCTCCACGGTCTCTTGACCACAAAAACTTGGGGAGCACTTATATGATACCTTTCCAAGATCCTCGAGGAAGGCTAAGCGCCACTTTTTCAGTTTCGAAGGAGTTCCATGTTCTCTCCAAGCCAGTGGAGCTCGCCAATTATATGAAGTTGCTAGCTTCAGCAAAGGATTGGGAGAAGATGGACTCCCTTTCTAGACAGTGCCTGATAAACAATAGCATGCACTTTTCAGCACAAGTATCATCCTATCTTTCTTATATCCTTTATTTTTTTTTTACATTTGTTCTTGGAAATAATAACCTTGATTCTAATTTCATTTTTTAGACCAACCTCCTTGCTTCTGAGGGCCTGCAAAGGTTGATACTGGATAAACAAGAATTTGCTTCCGAGCGGGATCAACTTTTGACTAAAAGGAACCAGCTCACCGAGCGCCTCCCCGTACTGGAGGCAAAAGTTGCACAATCTCGGAAAGGCAAAAGTTGCACAATCGCCGCTGCCGAGCGTGAATCTGCCTTCGAAGAACAAGTTAATAACTTGACGGCCAACTTATGTTCCAAAACCAAGGAGGCTAACGCTGCCAAGGAGAAGAGGGCCAAAATGGAAGAGAGGCTCAAGAGGGTCATGGAGAAAAACCGGCTTCACTCAACTACCAATGTTAAGCTTGATTCCCGATTCAGCGCAATGGAGGCTTAAAGAGAAGAGCTCCAGGCAGAAATTGACAAGCTCCGAGCAAAACTCCAGGATCAAGAAGATTCCCTCGTCTTCGAGAAGACCTATGTTATGTACCATATAAAGAGGAAGACTTTGAAGGAGGCCAAAGTAGGCATTGTCAATATTGACAATTGCATTGCCAAATCTCAGGAAATGGAGTTAACTGCTCGTGAGATTCTTCCTACTTGGCCCGCTGCAACTGACTCCTCTAATACCAGTTCTGAGTATTCGAGAATCGAAGGGGAGAGCAAAGATGATGAAGGCCCCGAACCGGCAGAGGAACAACCTCCTTCCACTAGGGAGAATGAAGACCCTTCTCTCCCTTCGGGTTCTGGAAACAAAGAATAATGTACAAGTTTTTCTTTTATCTTTTGTAATTATGCCAAAACATTTTACTAAGTTTGGAACTTTAATAAATAAAAGAATGTTTTGCTTAAGTGTTGTGCAAAAATATCCTTTTTACGTTTAGTTGATAAAGCCTCGAGTATATTTTTCATCGTATGGCTTTCAATTCTAGGCATAAATACTTCCGGAATCTATACTTTACTGTGAGGCTTTCGTAAGAGAGGGTCCTTATGTTTACAGTGCTCTTGAAGAGGACGTCTCTTATTCATTACGACACAAGCATTTGAAGTTTTTGTTAACTCTCAAATGATAACATAAATTGACCTATCATTTGGACAAGAAATAAGACAAGAATAAAAGAACTTTGATTTATTCCCTTCTACCTTAAAGAGTACATTCACATAAATATTCATTTGCTTAAGTAAATAAACTGCCAATGCATGTGGCTAACTTGTACAATATATTTCTATAGGGTTGATCATGCAGTCTCCAGTCCTGATCAGACATTGATCCCAGTTCTAACAGTCCCCGATTTTCTTGACACTTTTGCTGACGTATCATGTATTAATTCCCTCCAGTATTTGAATGCTAAGTATGAGAATTTGAACACTAGAAGTCTTATATTCATACTGCTTCTTCATTGGTGGAGACAACTTGTGAATGGTCAAATAATCTTTTTGAATAGCGGGAGGAGAGGTTTGCCATCGAGCCAAAGATTATTTAACCATCCACAAGCTATTTACCATACAAGCTCGTAGTCGTCGATCCTATCAATGTGACAACGTTAGTGCCTCGATATTAAAGTTCTTTTCTTTGCTAATTATGCTTCCTTCGTAGTATGTTTTACATTGCTGCCTCGTTAAAAACTTTGCCAGAAAAATCTAATTGAGACAAAAACTGGTCAAAGATAAAAAGAGCGCAGCATATACTTTCAGTACCGGCAAGGAACCTCAGCAATAATACCTTTTGAGATAAGTCACGTTCTAATTGCTCGGCAATTTGACCCCGTCTTGATTTTCTAATTCGTATGAGCACTTTATTGGTTATAGCCGAAACCCGGTAAGGTTCTTCCCATGTTGGTCCCAGCTTCCCGGCGTTGACTTCTCGAGTGTTTTGAGTAACTTTCCTTAGAACCATATCTCCAACTTTGAAATATTGGAGGTTTGCCCTGCGATTGTAATACCTTTCCATTCTTTGCTTATGTGCTACCATCCTCACGTATGGCAGGTCCCAGTGTTCTTTGAGAAGGTCTAGCTTTACTAGAAACTCCTCATTGTTTGCGTCTTCACTTGCTTGGGAAAACCTCAAAGTCGGCTCCCCCACTCCCACAGATATCAGAGCCTTCGAACCGTATACGAGCGAAAAGGGTGTTTCCCCGTGCTCGACTTCGGGGTGGTCCGGTATGCCCATAAAACACTTGGTAGCTCCATCTGGCCACTTGCCCTTATCATCTTCTAACTTCTTTTAAAGGTTTTGAATAATTATCTTGTTGGTTGATTTCACTTGCCCGTTAGCGCCCGAGTGGTATGGCGAAGACTTGATCCGTTTGATCTTTAACCCCTCCAAGAACTTTGTAACCTTTGAATCTATGAACTGCGGCTCGTTGTCACAAGCAATCTCCTTTGGTATTCCAAACCTGCAAATTATGTGGTCCCATATGAAGTCAACCACTTCGTGTTCTCCGATCTTTTGATAAGGACCTGCTTCAACCCATTTAGTGAAATAATCAATTAAAACTAAAAGGAATCTTACCTTCCCGGGGCAAGGTGGTAAAGGTCCAACTATATCCATCCCCTATTTCATGAATGGCCATGGGGACACCACAGAATGCAAAAACTCTACTGGTTGATGCATTAATTGTGCATGACGTTGACATTTGTCGCACTTTTTTAAGAATGTTTTTGCGTCTTGTTCCATCCAGGGCCAATAATAGCCAGCCCTGACCAATTCGATAACTAACGAGTCTACACCAAAATGGTTTTTGCAGACTCCTTCATAGACTTCTCTTATCATATAGTCCGCCTCCGAGGCCCCTAGACATCGGGCCAGTGGTCCTTGGAATGATCTCCTGTATAATTGACCATCAACGAGGCAGTAGCGAGCTGCTTTGGTCCGCAGTGCTCAGGACGCCTTTGGGTCTTCGGGTAACTTACCATGTGTGAGATTTTCAATGAATTCGTTCCTCTAGTCCCAAATTAAGTTGGTTGAATTTACTTCGTAGTAGACATCCACATCCAACACCGGGTGCAACAATTGGATTTCCGTACCGAAATCAGATCCTTTCAGCTCCGTGGATGACCCCAAATTAGCCAATGCATCTACTTCCATATTTTCTTCCCTCAGAATGTGGACGATTGACCATTCTCTGAATCGTGCAAGTAATGCTTGAACCTTGTTCAAGTACTTTTGCATGCGCTCTTCTTTTGTGTCAAAGCATATACTTGGTTGACCACCAGCTGGGAATCATACTTTATCTCGATGACCTCAGGATCTAGTCCCTGAGCCAGTTCAAGTCCTGCAACCAAAGCCTCATACTCAGCTTCATTGTTAGTTAACGGTATAGTTTTAATAGCCAGTCTTAGGGTCTCTCCCGAGGGTGTGACTAAAATTACCCCGAGGCCGCACCCTTTTACGTTGAAGGCTTCATCCGTAAACAAGTTCCAAACTCCCGATATCGTCCGCGACACCAACACTGCATCCTTAGCAGCCATAGGCATTAATCCCGGAGTGAAGTCGGCCTAGAATCGGCCAAAACTTGTGACTTAATTGTAGTCCTCGACTTATTTTCAATGTCGAATTCGCTAACTTTGACTGCCCACTTAGCCAATCAGCCTGACAAATCAGGCTTGTGAAGGACATTCCTTGAGGGAAAAGTTGTCACAACGGCTATTGGGTGATACTAAAAATAAGGCCTAAGATTTTGAGAGGCAACTACGATAGCTAAGGCCAGCTTTTCGAGGTGCAGATAACGAGTCTCCACTCCCGACAATATTTTACTAACGTAATAAATAGAAAATTGAGTACCTTCTTCTTCTCGGACCAAAACGGCACTTACCGCTACTTCCAAGACCGCTATTTAAATTAGTAGCTGCTCTCCTTCCCTTGATTTTGATAATAAAGGGTGGCTGGACAGGTATCTTTTTAGGTCCGTCAGTACCTATGGCATTCTAGGGTCCATATGAAGTCGCTTTTTTTTTCAGTAGTTAAAAGAAGTGGTGGAATTTTTCCGAGGACCTTGAGATGAATCTGCTGAGAGCTGCCAACCTGCCGGTCAGCCTCTGCACTTCTTTCACACTTGTCAACTGATTCGGGATGTCTTCGATGGCTTTGATTTTATCAGGATTTTCCTCGATCCCTCTCTGAGAGACAGAAACCCCAAGAATTTTTCGGAGCCAACCCCGAAGGCGTATTTCTCCGGGTTGAATTTCAAGTTGTACTTCCTTAGAATGTCAAAAGTTTCATGGAGATGCTTCAGATGATCTCCTACTTTTAAAGACTTCACTAACATGTCATCAATATATACTTCCATCGTTTTGCCTATTGATTCTCAAACATCTTATTAACGAGCCTCTAAGCCCAAAAATGCATCACATTATAGCAATATGAGCCAAAGTTTGTTATGAAAGAAGTCTTTTCTTGATCCTCCGAGTTCATCTTGATCTGATTATACCCGAAGTAAGCACCAAGGAAACTCATTAGCTCGTGCCCCACCGTAGCATCAATTATTTGATCACTGTTTGGCAACGGGAATGAGTCTTTGGGGCACGCCTTATTTAAATCCTTATAGTCCACACACATCCTAAATTTATTATTCTTTTTAGGTACTATCACTATGTTTTCTAGCCATTCCAAATATTTTACCTCCCGAATTGAACCGATATTAAATAGCCGAGTTGCCTCTCGTTTAACAAACTTGTTTCTGACCTATGCTATCGGACGTTTCTTTTGCCTTACCGGTGGGAAGTTTAGATACATACTTAGTTTGTGGATTGCTATCTCCAACGGGATACCTGTTATATCCGAGTGCGACTATGCAAAGCAATCAACATTAGCTTTAAGAAAATTTATAAACTCTAACCTGAGCTCAGGATTTAACCTCGTTTCCAGATGAAACTTTCTTTCCAAATACTTCTCGAACAAAGCCACTTGCTCGAGCTCTTCTGCGATCGATTTGGTCGCATCTATCTCCTTAGGTACCTAAAAATACCTCAGAACTTGGTAAGTTTTTGATGGCTCCTCGCCTTTATCATCTTATTCGGAAAGGGAGAAGGCATCAATTCCTGTAATTGCTATTTGCTAGATTCAATGTCCTTGCTACTGGAAATAGTTACGTCGTTCATCTCCCCTCCCCCCGGTTGGTCTCCTCTTATCTACTTGATCCCCTCGGGTGTCAGAAACTTCAACAATTGATGATACGCCGAGGGAATAACTTTCATCTCGTGTATCCACGGCCTTCCGAGGATTACATTGTGACCCATGTCGCCATCTACCACTTTGAACATGGTGGTGTTTGTTACACCTTCAGCGTGAGTGGGAAGCAGAATCGCTCCTCGGGTTGTCACGCTTGTCAGATTGAAGCCATCTAGGAGCTTTGTCGCTGAAATGATATTCCTGGTTAATTTCTCTTGCTCCAAAACTCTCTATTGTATGATGTTGGCTGAACTTCCTGGATCAACCAAAACACGCTTATTTTAAAAATCCAAAATATTGAGATAGATTATCAAAGCATCATTATATGGCAGAAGAAGCCCGTCAGAGTCCTCCTCCGTGAAGGTGATGCCATCTTTCGAAACTTCTCGGACCCTCTGGCCGTAAGTAACCAATATCTTCATTTTCTTTGCCGCCGAAAATGTTACCCCATTGATTTCATTCCCGATGAAGACCATGTTGTTCGTCATCTTGGGTGATCCCGCCGCCAGTTTATGGTTCCACTTCGTCCCGGCTCCGACCATAGTTGTCTTTGGCGCGGTCACTTAAAAACTCTCTAAGATGGCCATTATTTAACAATGTCACCACCTCTTCGCGAAGATATCGGCAGTCCCTGGTTCTATGGCCATGAGTCCCATGGAATTCACACTACAAACTAGGATCTCTCTGGTTAGGATCCGATCGGATTGGTTTCGAAAATCATGCTTCTTTGATATTCCTCATTGACAGCACCAATTCTACCAGGGTGATGTTAAAGTTGTAATCTGATAACCTGGGATATGCAGGATATAGGGCCCCTAGCATCCCTTTTTCTTGCAATGACCTGTTATTTCGGCCACGATCTGTCCTTCTGTCGGGAGCATACCAATCCGATTATTGAAATCCTTTACCGCTACGCCCATCAGTCCTTTC
Organism: Nicotiana obtusifolia; assembly: GCA_002018475.1. Taxonomy (NCBI): domain Eukaryota; kingdom Viridiplantae; phylum Streptophyta; class Magnoliopsida; order Solanales; family Solanaceae; genus Nicotiana; species Nicotiana obtusifolia. The sequence goes on from MCJB01048482.1 coordinate 57,989, forward strand.
ATGCGGTAGAAAACAACCCCTGAAGGACCTCTGATCCGCATCAAAGTCATTTTTAAACTTATACTAATTTATATCATGACCCCGACCCTTGGTTGATACCGATGAGCCAACTTGATCATTTTCTATTCTTATCTTTGACTCGTAGCGGTTATGAAAATCCGCACATGTGGTTGTCTAAAACTCTAGCAAGCTCTCCTTCAATTTTCAAGAGGCATCAAAACTCAGTGGATTTAGACCCTTCATGAATGCCTCCACTTCCCATTCACCCGGAACCGCTGTAATAGAATCCTTTCTTTTTGGAACTGGATCACGAATTCTCGCAGCAGCTCAGACTCGCCCTAGTAAATTCTGAATATGTACGCCTTTCTAGACTGGACCTTTCTCGCTCCGTCATGAGATTTTATGAATGAACCTGCAAGCATTTCAAAAGAATCAATTGAATGTCCCGGTAAGAGGGAGTACCATGGTAGGGTGCCCTTCGTGAGGGTTTCACTGAACTTTTCAACAAAACCGACACGATCTCATGCTGAGCCAAGTCATTCCCTTTTACTGACGTGGTGTAGGTAGTGATGTGCTCCTCTGGATTTGAAGTCCTATCATACTTCACTATATATGGCATTTTGAACCTTTTCGGGATCAACTTTGGTGCCGCACTTGGTATAAACGGCAATTGCATGTACTTTTTTGGAACATGGACCCTTTAACACCGACGTCGTGCCTAGAATCTGATCCATCCGAGCATGAAACTCCTTCGCGTTCTGATCCATTCGTTCATTCATCTCTCTCATGAATCTCATGAGCTCGATTTTGAAAGGATCATTCAAGTTATTGTTCCCAGATCCACTACCAGTACCCCTGACTCCTTTGAAACAGACCTCATCCCTTGGAGTGTTGTTATCGGTCCTTTGTGCCGTCTGATTTGCGGGAGCGCTGGGACGAACCGGGGCCCCTCCATTAACGTTGTTAGAAGCACCCGATAATGCCTGCTTCAATTCCTTCATTACAAGATCTTGCTTGGAGAGGTGGTCCATGATTGTTCTTTGCTGCTCTCTCAGGAGTTTAACCATTTTCTCCACGTGTTCGTCCTCCGAATCATCAAGAGTTGGACCCCGCACCTGTCGAGAGTATCATCCTTCACGAACCGGGGTTGTCTCATTCCCTTCGTTGCGGGTCACTGATGGAATCATCACGCTAAGTCACCTCTTCCTCGTTTATCGTGTACTCCAACGTTGTGAACATTGTTGACATCATTGGTTCCCATATATGACTTTTACTTAAGAAAAAACTTAAATTTGTTAGTAACAAACGAACGGATCAAAGCAATTGCACAGCTGTCTGTGCTTCGCGGTGGGCGCCAAACTATTTACCCATAAAACGGTACAGTTGAAATTCTAGCATAATTTCTAGACAAGAGAATTAATTTGATCAAAAATGATAAGGAAATAAGAACAAAAGTAAGACTAACGATAGAAATTAAAGAAAATAGCAAGCCTGATTCCAAGCTCGGTCTTTGCGGGAGCAAAGTCAGAAGCAATGATAAGATATTTAGATTGAGCATAAAATAGTAGACTAAAGCTTTTGTGTGCAGAATGTTTCATATGCTACAAGGGCTGTCAATCCTGATATTTATAGTTATCTTTAGGGAGACAAGATCCTAAAATCAAGCACCTCTTGAATGAGAATAAAAACGTCATTGATGGGTGCATAACGGCTGGCTTTCAATGTAGATATTCTCTGTAATGATTGCTCATTAAATGTTATCGATGTGAAGTCTTTGAATCTCTACCATCGGTTGTGCTTCCCTTAGGATCCATCCTATATCGGTTATGTATTTCGTACCCGGTGCCGATTATTTGCCGACTCAACTTTTGCATGTCCTCGGTTCCACATGTCACCTCGCTATTTAGCCATTTGTTATCAACCAGTTTCATCCCATACACTATCTTACAATAAGACCCCATAAAGATAAGGTATATAATTAAAAATCCGACTATAGGTGGGGGGTACTTATATATTTTTCCTAACTTAAATCATGTAATCCATGTTCCAAAACATAAGATTGGAACAAACTCTAGAGTGATGTCCCTTACAAATGCCTTCAGAAGTCGTGGAAGGCTCTTATTTCACTAGGCTTAAATAGTTACACCTCGGTAACTCACTCAACAAACCCCAAGGTATTATGAGAAATTATTCTAAATCTTGAAAATCCTTGAATTCCTCAAAGACCTCTACATTGATCACAAATTAGAAGTTATGATACTAGTATGACACCCTTTTTTTTCTTACTTTTCTTGCGACCTACCTCATTCATTGTTATACTGAATTCCTTCTCTTTGCTTCTTTGTGTATAAGAGTTACTTACAAGATGATCCACTAGTTGATCAAGACTTGAATGGTGAAATGACACTTACAGGTCAACACGAGTGGAGCTAGCCTTAAAGAAACTAATTCGATCTAATTCAGTAATTTTGATCTAAGATTAATATTTGTCTTATGAAATTCATTTAATATGTATAATTTACCAATTTAAAATTTAGTAGCTTAAAATGGCTAGAATCTCGAACTTATAAGCTTCAAATCTTAGCTTCGTTCTATAACTCAATGTTGAATCGATCGAGACTTTTAATTAGCAATGTAGAAAGATAGCTTCAAATTCGATAAGATACAACTGAAATGGTCTCATCACGAGATAATTGAACTTTATTCCCCAAGAACCAGCAAGCTACTATGTCAATGGGTCCTCCAATGCATCCCCTACATATAGGGGCGAATTTACTACTCTATTGATGGTGCACTTAAACTCATGGTATTTTCGCCAGATTGGGTAGTGTATACATATTTTACAGAATTGATCTAATATTATATGTTGGACTGCATGCTCCATAAAGGTTGAATAATACACCTTATGAATGATGAGTAATTTATCTAAAGGAACGGGGAGATAAAAGGATCTTCAAGTAGCCCTGACTAAGGTTTGAAAAGATTCCCGGGGTACTACAGCTTGCGTGGAAGGCCAGGGTTGATTTTAAAAAAGGCGAAGTCACAACTTCCCTCTAGACCTAGCTGCTATCGAAGCTCCATCTACAAATGGATAAAATCCAGTCTTGTCTATAGGAGGTTTCGATGTAGGTAAGTATGTGCTCCAAATTTTTCACTGACCCGGCCAATCACTAGCTACAATCGATGGAATTTTGATTCAAATTATTCATAAAAAAAGCCGTCTGAAGCCCCAGCCGCCTTTTCTATATAGCCGCATAACCATAACAATTTTTCTCTAATGCCATACCAAACCAAGACCTTTGCTACTGAGAATAATAAAAAGTGGACAGTGTTCAATTAGAACATGAAAACGTGACTAAATTGGTCATAGTTACTCTTCAGGGCAGAGTGGAAGAAAGGGGGGATTCTCAAAGAGTATTACACCCTTGATAGTGAAATATCGATTGCTTGTTGAACCCTGTGAATTGCGTGAAAGTAGGATACTCCAAATCTGGGGATCAAAGAGTTTTAGAAAATGTTCTTGGTGGAAAAAAATATGAATGAAGTACTTGAGAGAATGGAGGGCAGGGGCCCCTAATTAAACGCAAGGAAGAAGAGTGTCCGGTCACCAAGAAATTCTATTCATTCCGTTCAGCAAAAGGGAAGTTGTCCTTCTATCACGAGTTTTATACCCTCCCCCCCTTTAGGCATCATCCAGGTCAATCTGCATGAGTTTTGCTATTCATACATGAGCCATAGAAGCAAGCTACCTGCCTAAAATAAGGCTTTGTGAATAAGCAGTTCCATAAGCTCTAGTTACAATTCATTGTGGCGACATGGGGGCGAAAAAGGAAAGAGAGGTATGGGGTTTCTCTCGCTTTTGGCATAGGGGGCCCCCAGTGGACAATCACATAATTTTATTATCTCCCTTCTAAGCATTCTATTTCATCTGCTATTTTGTAGGAATAAAAAAGGACACACAGAAATAGTACCCCCCCCCCCCT